>JAPMOQ010017137.1:40079-66855 GCA_026543055.1 Argiope trifasciata | reverse complement strand
AGCAACTGAAAATTTGAACAAGATACGTAAATATGTATAGGGAGAGTGTGAACTAATGGTAGGAATCGAAAAATGCTTGATATACAATTTGGTATTCAGCATCTACTTCATAGACACTCATCAAATTGTGAGCCACATCCAAAGACAGGTCGACAGTCTCTCTTTCTGTGCTTTCAGATGCCTATGAGGGCAGTCACTCGGAAGCGTAATGGCTTAAATGTATCGAATTTTGTATGCTGTTTTGTGAATGCAATTATAACTCTGTGATAAGTTTTGGTTGCGAGAGACTGAAAAAACCCGTGTCTGAAACACAAATCCACGTTTATTAGACAGTATGAAATAAAGAGCTCTCTTGATGCATAGTTTAGGACTGCTTTTGCAAGATTTTGATTAATCGAGAATTTAATCTATTTATTGAGAAAAATGGAAAGAAAATGGTCACCTAGTGAATTTGAATTCCTAATTCTTTCATGAAATTCAGATTTCCACACATTCTTGAAGCGTTAAGAGAAGTTTCTTGAAGACCCTGGAGAAAAACTTACAATCCAAAGACACTAAAAGCTGACTTTTCATTATTTGAGGCAACGAATAAAAGAATTTTAAAAAATTACATTTGTTATTTGATGCTATGGAAACTGTGAAACCAAGCTCATTAATAAGTGAATGAATATTTTTAAATCTTAGGCAATATTAAGTACAAGTACTATACTAAAATAAGGACAAGACTTAGCCACCGTTCAGTGGAGATTTTATGCTTTTTAATATCCCATTTTCTTGGGAGGAATCAAAATTAGTAAAAATAATATAAACATTATCTGAAATTTTTGTTTCAGTTTTTATTATTTTGTGAAAGTAATAAATATATTTAATCTTTAATTTTTTATATTTTGACTTTGGCATCAATATTGATTTTGTTTTTTGTTATTTTATATAAATAAAATAAAATATTTTCCATTATTCTTTCTTGCAAAAATTCGATTACCGGCTAAAACCTTTTTTTTTTTTTTGAAAATAACGAACTCGAAAACTGGTTTTTCAAAAAGTCAGTTTTTTTATAAACCCTATTGTTTGCAATCAGAAATTTCTTTCAGAATGGTTAGTGAGAAATGAAACTTTCCGGAAGTTCTTGATTTAATTACTTCTTTATAACAGAATCTTCACAATCAGAAATTTCTTTCAAAATGGTTATTGAGAAATGAAAGTTTCCGGAAGTTCTTGATTTAATGAATCTTTTCTAACTGTTCACAATCAGAAATTTCTTTGAGAATGGTTAATCATAAATGAAGGTTAGAGAATTTTTAATACATCTAGAATAGGAGAAATTTAACCGAATGCAGAAACGGTTATTGCCCGCGTTTCAATGTATCACGAGTGTAAATATTACAGGAAAGAAATGATTAGTCATTATTATTTTAATCATTTTTTCGTGAGAAAACTGAAAAAAGGACCTCTTCCTCTTTCAGAAATCAGCAAAATCATGTCGAGACACGGCTGACAGAATACGTTGCTTCCGCATTTTGTTTTGATGAAGAATTACTAATATCTTCATTAATTTCTCCAAAAAATGTGTGGCCTTAATTTTTTGCCCGGGCTGTTCAGTTTGGCCGATTAACCAGAAAAATGGTCGAAAGGCAATCAGTCATTGTGACCAACATCTTAGTGAAAAAGTTGTATGTTTTTATGGAAAGGCGATCGAGAGTTCAAGCACCATTTAGCAAGTGTTTTGCTTTTTCGGAAGGATGCTTTTTCATTTCAGAACAATTAATTAAAAAAAACTCACGAAACGAGTAAACAGTTTCTTTTCTTTTCGAGCTTCAATACACAGAAAGAGCAAACAGATGTTTATGTTTTGCGAAAAGTGCGCAATGTCTTACCTCATTGAAATTACTCTTTGAATCTCCTTCGTATACAATGACTCCTCCATTGAATCATTGAGTTTTTAATTCTAAATCTACAGTTGAGTCAAAGTATTTATGAATTTAAAATGCAAAACTCATTTAAAAAAAGCATCAGTTTCATCATATTGTTATAGGAATTGAGATAATAACAATCAGGTGCGTCATTCAATCAGAAGGTCAAGTAAATTCGTAGATCCATTGGTGAAGCGAAGCCATGCGCATCTAATATCTACCATCTGTTGCGCCGGCTTCCTGGCTTAGGGATAGCGTATCTTCCCCATGAACTGGGAGTCCCAGTTTGGAAAGGGTTGTTATTCTGCGTTCTATCTGTGAGTAGTATCAATGTGCTCCCCTATAAAAAAGGGTTTTGCAAAAGAATGTGATGCTTGAAGTAGCTAAAAGGTACTCTTGGCCTTAGATGGCTCTACGAAAGAAAACGAGACGCAAAAAATTGGGATAGTTAACACAATCGCAATGGCTCTTTAGTCAGCGGGCTTGTCAACGACAAGTGCTATTAGAAACGACAACTACAACACACCATCTGTTGCATGGACATGTTCTGAGGCCCCTTCTGTACCTCCCCATCCCCAGTCACCGGATTGGCCTCTGTTGCAACTCCGTATGCTTTTAATGTATTCTCTACCTTTACATGAATAGATGCATTTCATACTACTGAGTTGTTATTGCATTAAAGCAATGGGAGAGAGGATATTTTTTGAAAAAACTAGCCAATACGTTTAGCAGGTGTTTGGTTCCAATGTGTACTACTATACGTTTAAGAGTCGTGCACATTGGTCCCAATTCTAAAATTTTGGACCAATGTGGACGAATTTAAAGACTGTTGAAGAAGCTTAGAGGGGGGGGGGACTTTGTAATTGAGGATGAGATACTTCCGGCATGGTGGTTGGTTTGTTGGTTGATTCGGATTTTTCGGCACAAGGCCCATTCTTGTCCATACTGTACCATTCATATGGTAAAAGGTAGAATATTGTTAATGCTTGAAGCTTCGTATAAAATGATGTATTTTCATTTTATAAAACTAATGTAAAAAAGTAAAAACAAACGGACAAAAAAAGACAACTTTGTGTAAAAAACAATTTAAAAAAAGGTAATTATTTCACATATATGGTAAAAGGTGCATAGAAATTAAAAATGTAAAGATGTTTGGATGACAATTCCTTCCCAGCAATTCTGGGAGAGTGACATTTGATGAGTGAAAGAAATGGTGGTGACGGGAGTCAAAAGCTGGGCATTCAATAAAAATACGACACACTGTCCGTTCGGCGTGGCATGAATACATAGGTGCCCTTCTTGTGGGTAATCCGAGTATGTCCAATACGCAGGTGAGATCATTTTACGTCAGCCCCACGCCTTGGTAAAACAAGTCATGTGTCAATAACAGGTTTCATAAAATGCAGTTTATTCTGTATTTGCAAACCCCGTGTCTCTTGCCACAGAGAAGAAATCCCATCTGCAATATGTGTCTTTACATCACTGCATGGTGTTCTGTGATATAAGAGGGAAGATGGTGATTGGATCTCTCCAATGAGTGGGTACATTAAAGGTGGGGGATCTGGCTCCTCCTATTGACAACGGGATGTATTTCCTAGGGGGAGGTTTATGCCGTGGCCGGTGATGGCCCTTAGGACTCAATCACAACTCCCGCTGGTGTTGTTGAACTGTCAGTTGGAGGATTCAATATTTATTTCAGAGTGTCTTCGGGCGGGAGAGTCAGTAATGTGGTTTTTAACAATGTTGAAATTCATGGGTTTTTTGGCTGAGTTTCTAAGACATTCTTTGGGGGTCATATTGGCTTCAGATCATCAGTTTGAGGGGCTTTTCACTTTCTTCTCAGGCGATCGTGACAAGTGAGTTAGTTTAGTATAGTTATATTAACCTCCCGTTGTAAAGCAACACTAGGGCTATTTTGGAATGGACCTCGTCATTTTGAACCGCGGTCAGATGACGAGGACGACTCCTGAACTGGCACCCCCCTCTCCACACCACAC
The DNA here is from genome assembly GCA_026543055.1 of Argiope trifasciata. NCBI lineage: Eukaryota > Metazoa > Arthropoda > Arachnida > Araneae > Araneidae > Argiope > Argiope trifasciata. The sequence continues at coordinate 62,948 of JAPMOQ010017137.1, read as the reverse complement.
GTGACAAGTGAGATGAACGTTGCGACAAATGCTCTATACATTCCGTGGAGCGGGAATCTGATAGCCCTAGAATCCAGACCAGGGTTCTTGAGGGCATTTCGAAAGCTTCAGCCTCGTTCTTCACTAAAACTTTCAAAAATATTTAGAAAACATTTCAAGAAAAATTATTAGAGAACATTAGTTAACAAATTCAATTTTTGCTTTCGTGTATAATTAATTTACTCTCGTTTAAATGCTCTGCCGGCGAAAAATTTGATGTCGAGATCTCTCCATTTCTCAATTTTGAAGAAATCTCTTTTTAAGGATACCACCTATTGCAATCATTCTCGATGAAATTCCTCAAGATCTCGATCGAATCCGATTCCATAAAAACACTTTCAAAGTTATATGTGCGTGCGTGCTACTGATACCTCTTAATCAAATTACAACTTCACTTCATTTCCTTTTTATCTTAATTCAGTCCTACTAACTTCATTCTAAACTGTTATTATTTCCTGATGCGATTCCCTCTTTTTTATTTAATTGATTCCACGAGACACGCGCTCAGTGAAACTACTGATTTCAGCAGTTTCCATGCCATTCCACAAGTCTTCTGTTGTTGTTTCTTATGGCACTTGTCATAGACAAGACCAAGAGTATGATTTAGCTACTCACGCATCACATTCGTTTGAACAACCCCCTTTTCAAGGGGGGGGGGAAGGCACATTCACACATTTCGCAGTTCAGTTTAGTTATATTAACGCCTCGTTGTAAAGCAACACTAGGGTTATTTTGGGACGGACTTCGTCATTTTGAACCACGGTCAGATGAAGAGGAAGGCACCTGAATTGGCACCCCCTTCTCCACGCCACACCACACCAGAGAGAGGAGGTTTAGACTGACAGATGTAACGAGCAAGAGACCCCCTCACACGATGGTTCTTCGGTGGAATCGGGTCTCGAACCTGAAACCCTCCGGTTCCGAAGCCGAGACCTCACCACCATTTCACAGATAGAACAGGGGTCCCTCTGTACGTAACGAAAAATTAAAAAACAACAAGCAGGTAAATAATCAGCCAATAATTAAAAAGGCAATAAATAATCAGACAATAAAAATTAGCATTAGATTTAATAGATAATTTTTAATTGGCTGATTATTTATCAAAGGTGCTGATTATTTAGATTACTGAAATTTAGATTATTTAGCAAAGTTACATTAGATTCAACAGCCAATATTTAGATAAACTAAAAACAGCAACAAGATATCGTTCGTCTCACCTCTCACTGGAGGATGAGTATTGTAGTGGAAGCTTTATAAACCAGATAACATACTCAAAGATTGAATGATCACCTTTAGTCTCGTATTCATGTTAGCTCTCCACGATTCCTACGATCACGAGTTCGATCCTACCTATCCCCAATAGCATTTTTTTTCTTAAAAAAATGTTTAATGAAGTATAGACTGCTGCCAAATAATTTTGACATGTGATTATTTAAAGATAATGAAACTAAATACTAGCTCAAAACTCTTTATTTGCTATGAAAAAATATAATCTGCACTTTTAGTAGTAAATGCACTTTTTTACGTGGTTATACGTGGCATTCGAATGAGAGTAACATGAGTGTGACTTCCGTTGTTGCAGATTAGATGACAAAGGACTTACATTAGGATTATCATTTTTAGCAGAATGCAAGTTGGAGTCATCTGCTAAACGTTTTCCAAGAGACTTTAATGTTATTCGTCTCTGAAAAAAATAACTCTCTGGCATAGGTAGAGGGAAATATAGTTTAAAATGCATGAGCTCAACATTTTCGAATAGTTAAATGTGTCTGGAATCGAATTCCGTGTTTCCAAAATTCGGTTACTGGCATTTTTACACACACTTCATGTTAAGGTATCCGACAACGTTCGAAGAAATATACACGGATGGAAAAAAAATCCCAGCACTAGGAAGGAGCTGTGCTAGATAAACGAAATTTGGTAGGCGTGTTTATACATCTGAAAGATGACGTCGATTCAAATTTCGAGCTATGCGCGTCAGTGTGGAGCTATTAGCGACACTATGAATATGCAAATGCGGTTTGCTTTAAATAAGCGCTGTAAGGTTCGTGGTCGTTATTTACAGTTGAGATTTGACGTAGTGGTTTAATGTTAGTCAAGGATGCTTCTGAAGAAGCCATTATCAACAGCTCACTGAGTTTGAACGAGGTCGTGTTGTAGGGCTACGAGAAGGTGGGTTTCTTTCCGCGATATTGCAGAAAGACTTGGCAGGAATGTATCCACTGTGCATGAGTATTGGCGGCAGTGGTCAAGGAAAGGTACTTCCTCAAGAAGACCAGGTTCCGGAAGGCCACGTGGTACTACTGAGAGGAAAGACCGTCGTATTTGGCGTATGGCTGTGGCTAATCGTACTGCGTCTGCAGCTGAAATTCGAGCTGCAGTTGGTACCACAGTGACACAACGAACTGTTACAAATCGGTTACTTCAAGGACAGCTCCGAGCCAGACGCCCTGTATAGTGCATTCCACTGACTCCAATCCACTGCCGTTTGCGACGTGAGTGTTGTCAAGCTAGAGCTCATTGGAGAACGGAGTGAAGATCTGTTGTGTTTTTTGATGAAAGCCGGTTCTGCCTTGGTCACAGTGATAGCCGCTTGTTGGTTAGATGGAGGCCAGGTGAACGCCTGCTAGTGACCTGTCTGCAGCCTAGACACACAGGGCCTACTCCTGAAGTTATGGTTTGGGGAGCAATTTCGTATGACAACAGGAGCACTCTCGTGGTTATCCCACGCACCCTGACTGAAAATTTGTACGTTAGTCTAGTGATACAACCTGTTGTGCTGCCATTCATGAACAGCATTCAAAGGGGTATTTTCCAACAGGATAACGCTAGCCCTAATACCGCTGTTGTAACCCAACATGCTCTACAGAGTGTCGACATGTTGCCTTGACCTGCTAGATCACCAGATCTGTCTCCATTCGAGCATGTATGGGACATCATTGGACGACAACAGCGTCATCCATAACCAGCATTAACCGTCCCTGCATTTACCGCCCAAGTGCAACAGGCATGGAACTCCATCCCACAAACTGATATCCGACACCTGTACGACACAATGCATGCACGTTTGCATGCTTGCATTCAAAATTCTGGCGGTTACACCGGTTACTAATGTACCGACATTTCCCATTTGAAATGTCTCTTCTCGCCTATGGCTCTACCTGTGATCTTGAAACTTTAATCAATTAAATATGTTACCTAGGCAAATGTATTCCTAAAATTTCCTTACTGTACAATAATTTTTTCTTGGTGTTGGGATTTTTTTTTTCCATCAGTGTATTTAAAAAAATTGTATTTTTTAAAAACCATTTAAAATTATATATTTTTTTTTATGTATCGTCAATTGAAATTCAAAATGCTTCAAATACAACAAAATTATTTGAGAATATGTTTTGAGAAATAGGAAAATGTGTAATAAATTGTAATGCAATTTGCACAAAACGGTGACCACTCTACACAAAATAGTAATGCAGCAATCCTAAATTTTTCTTTGTACACAAGTTATCGAATACAATAATGAATGAAATGAACCAAAATATAAGAGAAATCTTGAGATGCAAAGAAGTGATGGGTCAAAATATTCGCCCATTTTTATCTGAAATTTATAACTGAATTTCTTAAAAACCCCTCTGAATGAAAATGTATTTCCCCAACAGTAAAACTTTTGGTTCATTTCATTGCTCATATTATTTAAAATACTCGCTGAAATGTTTATATAAAAACCTCTTTTAATTTTTGAGGTATCATGTTAACGGTGGAGAATATTTATGAAAATTAAAGTTTTGAGAAAATCGAAAGACAAATTTAGATGAAAAGTATATTTTACTTAAAATTCCCCTGGATGATAGGTTAGGTTTTCCTTTTCCTAGAAAACATAAACTGCTTTAGGAAAAGGAAAGTCTGAACTACAAAAAATAACAATAAGAAAATAACTCCATCGTGTTCGATAACTATTGTTTTTAACGTAATCGGATACCATAATCTTCTTTTTCAATTCGATCTAACTTTTCCCTTGTTTTAATGAATTTTGAATCCTATTGAACTAGATTAATAATCAATTCGTTGCACTTCAAAGTTTTCGATTTCCAACCGGTAGAATTGACAAAAGTACAGTTAATCAAATGAAGTCACATACAAACTATAAAATGCAAACCGTTTTGATCAGTGGCGTGCCCAAAATATGGTTTCTCGCGCCACTGGTTTGCCATCAATTATCTCTATTATGACATATTTATCCACTTTTCCGTTACATTTGTTACGATGAATTTGAATGAAAAGACAACGACGCATTTGATCAAACTATTTCCTAGTTGTTATCCCAGGTAGCACAGCCTGTCACACAATATTCAATATTGTACGATATTATATGATATTGTATAATATTTTACCATATTATGAATATGGATTGATGTCATACAATGTTGTACAATATTTGTCTGCTACTAGGGATACGCATCCATTAGATATAAGGTTTAAAATACGGTTGATTGCGTGTTCACTTTCAAACGAATACAGCTTTCATGTAAGCAAGCAAACAATTTGCTTCCTTTTCTTTCACGTATGGAAAGTACTGTTGTTGTCAAAGAATTCGAATTTCATATTTTAGACAACACCCTGAATTTAAATTAAAGACATTTTCACCATTTTGTTTGTACATCCATCGGTTTCACTGTGGCAAAGATAAATCAAAACCGATTTGAGCTAGACGGATGAAACTGGGCACGTTGTTATTAAACAAAATGTGTAGTTTCTCAATTTTACTAAAGTGCAGTTTTTAAACAAAACTGTCTCTCAAATTTTGAGCAAAATGCATTCAAAGAAAGTCTTTCTCCAAAAATAAATTAGCGCAATGATTAAAAAGCGAAAGAAGCTAGGTGTTTGAAAACTAAGCACACAAATTTAACATCGATAGTTTAATAGGCTGCAAAATATTGATCCAAATCCGAAAAAGAGTTGACCACCTATCGATCTGTATTTTCAGAAACGTGTAAGCGCGATAACTTGGAAAGCGCAATGATTTAAACTTATCAAATTTGATTCGGATTTTGTGATTACAAACATAGTTTTATGCCCAATTTCAGTTTCAGTCGGTTTGAATAAATGCTTCGGGTTGGTCTAATACCACTTGGTTATGCCAAGCCGAATGAGAGTAGCTCTTTCGAATGAAGGCAGATGTGTGCGCCTTTTGTTGTTCACGAGCATTGTTCAGGTGAAAGGACTACTCTGCTTGACACGATCCTTTTTAGGGGGGGGGGGGGGTCAGACTCATTCATCCATCCGCAAGCCAAAATTGAGATCCCAATCAGAGAGTGACTCAGTACCTCCAGAGGTGATGGGAACTTCGAGGACCTATGGAACTTTCCCCCACTACCATCAGCCAACATGGCGGTCTTCGGCCGAGACGAGGACAGAACCCGCTTCTTTTCGGTTATCAGACAGTAGGTCATTATAGGTTTAAACTCATTTCAGAGAGAAAAAACCGTATTGCACCAATTATTTATTTATTAATTACTATTTAATGAGCAAAGCAGAATATTTTTTGAAACATTATACCATCAATTCCAATTTGTGCAGACACACACCATTCTAGTTGGAAATGATGCCTAATGTCAATCTTCATATTGTCTGCCTCAGTCAAGTTATGCATAAGTTTTTTTAAACCATTTTTTCATCAACGATGCATAGAAAAACAGATAATTTTTGTGTCATATTAACTTTTAATGGCCATTAAAAATTTATTTCTATAAATATAACTTTGATGGTAGCACAAAGCATCTACTGTTTCGTACAGATTATTTCGATGTATAAATAATGGTACTTGGCTCATTTCTTGTCGATTAATGATCGTTTGAATAGAGCGACAGAGTGGGAAAATATCAATCTTCATCAAATGAGTTTAACAAAAAAATCGAAACCATAAGGTTTCTACCGACCAGGGTACCACGACCCCTGAGAAAATGCATATAAAACGCAAATTCAGTTTTCGGATATTATTACCGGCACGCCAGGGATTAATTGCCAGAAAACTCGCCAAGAACTGCTTAGAGATAGATTAAGTTAGAATGCTGAATTCATGAGAGAAGTCAATATTTCGTGTCTATCGTGAGCCACGCAAGGCGTTTTCTGGTATCACAGCTCCATTAGAGTGAGCGAGAGAAAGTCCAGAGAATAAATCTCTTCTTTCCATTTGACAAATGATGAAGCATCGAACGATGGCTTTGTGTGTTCTCCGGCATATCAAGGTGTGCCATTACGTTAAAAACACTGGTTGTCGACCACATTGGTGAATACTTTTTTTACTGTCATTTCTTGCAGTTCAGTCTTTCTTCTTCCCAAAACGGTTTGCCTTTTTTGTTTAAAGGAGAGCTTCACCTATCACCCAGGGGCACATATTTTTCAGCTAACATTTGTCTTTCACTCCAATTTTATCAAAATTCTCAAAATCATTAAAATGATATCTCATAAGCTAGTTGAGGTATTTGCATAAACATTTCAGCGAATGTCTTAAATAATAGGGAAGAGGAAATGAACCAAAAGTTTTATTGTGGACTCTCCATTTTTGGCAACCAGCTGGTTCGCCATGAGTAATGCGTTCTAAAATTTTCAATTAAATCACATATTCATTAGCCTTGAAGTAATTCCGGGCATTGATGGGCCTGAAATTAATATATTCTGTAAGATGATGGACGGAAAGTTCTAAATGAACACGTTTTAATTATTGATTTAGAAGACTGATTGATTTAATGCTCTAATAATTTATCGGTTATGCTTCCAAAATATTAAATATGTTCTTTTTTAAAGAAAGAGAAAAAATTATTTAATAAATGATTTAGATGTTGCAAACGATTATAGAAACCTTGGATTTGCATTTATTTTTTTAGAAACTATCACATTTTATAATGGAAAAAAATTATTGGATTAAGGATACAGATATTGCAAGCGATTATAGAAATATGCCATTAAGTCGGGATTTCAATGCATATCTTGTCTAAATTCAATCAGGTTTTGAATAAATAAAGAATATTTGTTGAATTAATTATTTAGATATTGCAAACGATTACAGAAATCTTTACTTTGCATTTATTTTTTTAGAAAATATCACATTTTATATTTCTTTTATTTTATCCAGTCACGTACTGAAAGTTGTATTGCTTTAGACGATTTACGATGATAGTTTTTTTTAATTTGAACTTCCGTCATTGTTTTTTCTTTTATCCAGTCACGTGCTAAAAAAACATGGTTAAAATATTTCTTTAAAAATTCGTTAAAAATAGAAGCTTAAGTTATACACTAAAACACTGATACCATTAGAAAGATAATTTTTTAATCTTTAAATTGATGTAAAAGCATGTTTGTGCGATCCTATTTTCGGAAGTTATAGCGGAAAAACGTCGAAATTTTGCTTAAATGTTAATTAATTCAAATTCTAATTAAAAATTCGAAAAAAGCTACCGAAGTGCACATCCCCGACCTCCAAGGTATACATGTATCAAATTTGGTAGCTGTAAGTCCAACGGTCTGGCCTGTAGAGCGCCAACACACACACACACATTGAGCTTTATTATAAGTATAGATGAAAAACTTTTTCATTTGTAGGTGTTTTTAGGAAAATTAAGTTGTAAATTTATTTTAAAAATTGCATGTGCACATTTTTTTACCCATAACTTTTTTGCATCGCAACTTTTTTCTTCGATTTTGGCTCATTTCATTCATTATTATATTGTATAATTTGTGTACGATTGTGATGAAAAATAGAATTGCCGCATTACCATTTTCTGTAGAGGGTTAACTGTTTTGATTCAATTTTATTAAAGTTTACAACAAATTTTCTTCTTTCTTAAAATATTTTATGCTTTCAATTAATTTTTATTGTATTTCTAGTATTTTGTATTATAATTGACAATACATCTAAAAACCAGAGTTTTAAATAATTTTTAAATGTTCCAATTTTACAAAAATTTTCCTTCGAACGTAATCGAATACCTTCATTTAAATTTTGTGATAATATTTTATGGCCCTTTTTGGAATAAAAAATTTATGTTGTCCATTTAACTGATAGTAGCAGTATATAAGTTGTACCTAAACACTTGAAACTTCGAAAATCATACAAAAAATCGAATATTTTTTTGTTGCTTTAAAATGTTCTCTGATCCTTTAGCTTTTAAATGATACCGATTAAACGATTAATGTCAATATTCGGAATATTTCTTGACTATAAGGAATTTTTCTCGAGGTAATTTCCCTGAAAATAGTTTCTTTTGTGTGTGTTTTTAACTCATTTTAAGAAGAATGTTATTTCTCCTTTCAGTCGCTTCATTCAAACAACCATGACTCAACAAGAAATGAATCAAATGCAATTATTTATATATTAAAATAATCTGTATGAAACAGCGGATGTTTTATGCTGACATCAAAGTTGTATTTATAGAAATAAATTTTTAATAGCCATTTAAAAATTAATTTGAGAGAAAAAATCTTGCTTTTTCTATTTATGGTTGATGAACAAATTATTTCAAAAAAAGTTACATATTTTTATAACTCGATTGCGGCAGACAACATGACGACTCGTATTAGGCATCATGTCCAACCAGAATGGTGTGACTGTACGAATTGGAATTTAAGACATCCTGCATCAAAAAATATACTAATTAGCTCACTAAATGTTAATTATTTGGTTAAAAATTAGTTTAATATGGTTTTTTCTCATGGAAAGGAGTTCAAATTATCCGACTACGTTCAAAGGAATTTTTTTTGGAAAAATTGGATTTCTTAAAAACTATTTAAAATTATGGTTTTTAGATGCATTGTAAATTATAATAAAAAAGAATATTAATATAAAAAATGTATTTGAAAGTATAATATACTTTGAGAAATAGGAAAATGTTAGTTAATTCTAATGAAATTGAATCAAAAAGGTTGGCAATCTACACAAAATGGTAATGCAGAAATTCTATTTTTCTTTGTATACAAGTTATAGTAGATTATAATGAGGAATGAAATGAACCAAGATCTAAGAACCATTTTGAGATGCAAAGAAGTTATGGGTAAAATTATACATATATATGCTTTTTTCCATAGTTTGACCTCCTAATTTTTCTAAAAACACCTCTAAATGAAAAAGTATTTCACCAACACTAAAACTTTTGGTTCATTTCATTGCCCCTATTATTTAAAACACACATCGAAAGTTTTATATAAATACTTCTATAAGTTTTTGAGATATCATGTTAACAGTGTAGAATTTTTACAAAAATGAAAGTTTTGAGAAAATTGAAAACAAATTTTAGCTGTAAAACATATTTTGCTTAAAATTCTTCTGGATGATGGGTAAGGTCTTCCTAGAAAAGATTATCTGTTTTGGAAATAAGAAATTCTGAAATACAAGAAATAATTTTTAAAATTTCCAATGTGATTATAAACAGTATTTTTAACGTAGTCGGATACCTATACCTTAAACATACATTAATGACCTACTGCGAAGAAATTGAATTTTTAAAGTTAAATTTTTAACAAATACCTTCTAGTGTAAACCTTAAGTTGTTAAACACCGATATCATTTTCCGACCCTTTTTACTATTTGGTGCTAATCCTCTACGTTTTTGGAAAATGGTGAGAAAAATAAACTTACATAATTCTGTTTTCCTGAAGCTGTCCTCATTTGCGGAACAGTCGCAGAAAGAGCTAATCTTTTTTAATCCTCGGACAATGAACTTGTTTAAATCTCTAATTTGATGCCAATTTCGATAATTTTATTTCCAGCCTCATAAAGATGCGAATGGTGTTAGCGATACCAAACGTGTCTGAATTTATCTTTTTAAATTAACCACTACATTAAATAGAATAAGATTTAAATGTACTGAAATGAAGTGCATGAGTCTGTTATTCAGGGAAGAGAACTCAATAAAAGGAATTAATAATAACTTTTTAAAAAGTGATAAAATCAGAACTTCGAGGGAAAAAAAATGCGTCTAGAGATGACATGTTAATAAAATAAAATTCACATTTTTTCTTTTACTAGTTCTAAAAAGACAGTTATTTTAGAAATATTTCTTATTTAATTTTTAATGAACTCCATGGAGAGAGCAGTGATTTACATTTGAACAACTCCTCCATTCACGCATAAAAAATCCATATTGAAGAGTCCTTTCCCTGTGTTCACTTTCTAATGAATACATCTTTCATGTAAGCAAGCAAACAATTTCTCTCGCGTATGCAAAGTACTGTAATTGTCAAAGAATTCGAGTTTCATATTTGAACGAATCTCTATATTTCAGACAACCCAGAATTCAAGCAAACACATGTCAGTTCTTATATCTGCACACCCTTCTGTTTCACTGTAGCAAAGATAAATCAAAACCGATTTGTTTGATTTGAACATTTGAACGATTTCTCCGCTCACGCAAACAAAATCCATTCTATATTGAAGAGCCATTTCCTGTGTACTAGTGACAGAGAATACGATTTGAAAGCAAAATTCCATGAAAGCTGAAATGAGTCTTTTGATAATTGGTTATAAAAAATTCCATCATTTGAATTAATTATTTTTCAAAGTAGAAGAAAATTAAATTTTCTTTCAAACAATTAAATTTATCATAAGCGTATTTCAAAATAATGTCAACGTTTTGCAATCAAAAATTTCAAAATAGGCAATAGAGACACTGCTACTTTGAAAAACCTTCTATAGGGATTGAGTAAATTAACTGCTATTTCTGCTAACTGCTTCTGCAGGAATTGAGAAAATTAACTGCTAACTAATAGTAGACAAATTACTTACTATTCGTGTCTAAACCGTAAAAGTAATCTCGAGCTGCCAGGGGATCTTACACTTTATTGCTGAACGTGAGAGCTGCGTAGAGTCCCGGAAATAGAGGGAGTCGCCGGTTTTTACTCCAGCAACTTTTATCACGTAATCCTCAGGGAGGTGCCATTTGAAAGAACTGAATACAATCTTAAGGTATCCGACTATGTTAAAAACACTGTTTATAGATCACATTGGCAATTTATTATTATTATTTCTTGTAGTTCAGACTTTCCTCTTTCCAAAACAGTTTACCTTTTCTGGGGAAAGGAAGGTCTGACCTATCATCCAGGATCACATATTTTTTCAGCTAAAATTTGTCTTTCACGACAATTTTCTTAAAATTTTAAATTTCATAAAAAATTCCCACCGTTAGCACGATATCTCAAAAACTAATAGAGGTAGGTATTCACATAAAAGTTTCAGCGTCTGCTTTAAATAATATGGGCAATGAAAGTAACCAAAAGTTATTGTTACTTTTTGATTTATGGGAGTTTCTAGAAAAAATAAGTTGCGAATGCACGGAAAAAAGCATATATACGAATATTTTTTCCCTAATTTCTTTGAATTTCAAACTTTTTCTCTCTTTATTGTTCATTTCATTCATCATTATATTCTATTACTTGAGTGCAAGGAAAAATAGGATTGATGCATTAATATTTTGTATAGCGTGTTAAGGATTTTCTTAGATTAAAAAGAAAATTAAATGGCAACGCGCTGAAATATGAGTGTATATCAAAGAACAAGACAATTTTACAGGGGGGGGAGGCATGCAAAATTTGATTTCTACGCGTGGTTTCTCCGTTACTTAAAATTTTCTGTAGTGACCCCGAAAAGTTGCTCTTAGGGGAGCTTTCATAAATTTCAAAATATTGACAATTTTTCAATTGGCCTTTCAATGCTCTATTCATTCATTACTTGAAGAAAACATGGTTTTCCACTCTGTTGAAATACAATAAAGCGTAATAAAATTTCGTCTCGGTGCGAAAAATATGCAAACTTTTATTTGTGTTTCATGAATGTAAAGTAAAAATCTTGCAGTCATTTTTTTACCTTCTTTTTCTGAAGGGTTGCAACTCTGAGATTTCATAGATTTGCAACTTCCGGGAGAAAATAAACCGTTTTAAGAGCTTAATAACATAGTTTATCAATTCACCGAACAACGCTTTTTTTCTTTACGAATGACTCCATATCGTAGCCAAAGACCTCAAGATCCCATAGTATGTAAGGTCGAATTGCAAATGAAATAAAAATAAATGTTGTCTACTCATTAAACAGAAGAGGATATATGTATATATGCTTTGTTTTCATAATTTACCGAAAATGCACTCTATCGGTATATGCATATGTCGAACGATTTCAAAACCTACTGGCTCATTTTTATTTTGCATAAGAATAAAGTAAATCTAAAAATCTTGTAAGGGTAATCAGACTTTTGAGCTTGAAACTATTTACCTGACCTTGTGTACCTGCTACTGACATCACAAAATTAATAGAAAATTTCATTATAGCTACGCAACCAGCAGCTTGATTAAAACATCAATTTGTCTTTAGATATCGCCAATGAAAGAAAGAATAAAATATCACACAACAGATATATTTTTTTCTTCATTTTATTTAAGTTTTGTTTCTCTTAACCGAATGGCATCAACAACAAAAAGACTGAACGCTCCACTGCTCTACAAAGGAGAGAATTCATCGGCTAATACAGCGCGGAAGACAAACAAATAACACCTGTGCCATTCATTCAACCCTGTGCAAGAAACATTCAAGAATATAATAATAAAAAAATGTTTAAACAATTATTAATTGCATCGGTTAGAGTGATACAAAACACGACTGCAATTGAAACAAAATCATATCACAGCCGAAATCGACATTGTTTCTTCAACCAACAATTTTGCTTATAGTTTTTATGACTCTTAATCACGATTAATCCGATCGCTCGGAGCTAATCTCTTCCCAAATGTCATTCAGTCTCTTTCCTTCCACTATTTCATTCTCAAGGTACTCGACAACCCCCCCCCCTCCAGCCGAACATCACGTAAGAGAGGCGCACGACCACTTGTCAGGTGACTTTTTCCAAAGGTCGCTGGAGAAAGTTTCGGCTTGGGGGCGGGGTTTCTCACTTTTCTTGAACTTAAATCAACCCAATTTCTGGCCCGGACGCCGCGTATAAAAGCGCCCTCGGATCTCCAGAGCTTCACTCGTCAACCCCTTCTGCACCAGAAAGGATCTCTTCCTCCCTCAGAATGAACCAACTTGTGGTGAGTTGCATTTTCCTTTCACACTCACTCATTCGGTTTCGGCAACTATTCATTTAGTTTCAGTCAAAGAAATTCCCACATAAATATGTAAAACTGTATTAATACTGTGTATCAAAATACGGCAATTTCTTTTTTGATCACAGAAAGCGTTTTTATGATTTCTTGCTCATAGACTCTCTCTTTCAGCATTGGAAACAATCCTTAAAATTTCATAGAATAATGTATTTTTGTATTATTTCCTTGATATATTGCGCGTTGTAAAGTTCTTGATAGGCCACGGCGTTTATCTATCTAATACTGCTGTATCAAATTACAGTGATTTCTTTTCCGATCACAGAAAGCATTTTTATGGCTTCTTGAGCATAGACTCTGAGATAAATTCTCTTTTAGGCAATGAAAACAATCCTTAAAATTTCATAGAATAATGTATTATTTCCTTGGTAGTTAAATGGCGCGTTGTAAAGTTCTTGAAGACAACAGATATTACATGGTGTTCATATGTTTAATACTGTGTATCAAAATACTGAGACGCCTTTTCCGATCACAGAAAGAGTTCTTACGGCTTCTTGCGCATAGATTTTGAGATGCTCTCTTTTAGCAATGGAAATAATCCTTGAAATTTCAAAGAATAATGCATTTTTGTATTATTTCCTTGGTAGTTACATAGCGCATTGTCAAGTTCTTGGAGACAGCCAATATGCCATGGCGTTTATATATCTAATACTGTGGCACATGTCTAATACTGTGCATCAAAATACAGTGATAGTAAAGTTCTTGAAGACAACCGATACTCCATTGTAAATCGCGTTTACAACCGATACGCGGTGTAAAGTTCCACGTCACCGATACGCTAATACTGTGTATCAAAATACAGTAATTTCTTTTCCAATCACAGAAAGCATTTTTATGTCTTCTTGCGCATAGACTCTGAGATAAATCCTCTTTCAGCAATGGAAACAATTCTTGAAATTCCATAGAATAATGTATTTTTGTGTTATTTCCTTGGTAGTTATATTGCGCGTTGTAAAGTTCTTGAAGACAACAAATACAGCATGGCATTTATATCGAACAAGAATTAATATTTTACATTCTGGGAACCACCTCCTCAGTTTCATACAGCTTTTATTGCAGTTTCATTTCAATTGATTTTTTTCCAGTTTAATTATTCGTTACTTGTAATATTTTATTCTGTACCAATTCCATACAAGCTGCTTGAAGAGATTTCTCCCTCACCATGGTTTTTAGAGAAAATATGAGGTGCCAAGTCCCTTTTACAGTTAATCATGTTTTAATTAAATTTTTAATTCTAATTGCGTTTGTTTTTTTTACCTCTGCTTCTTTAACATTACAAGAACTGATCGGTGAAAAATATCATCCAAATATTTTTAATTTCTTAAAAGCAGTTGGTTGTTTTTACTTGCATTTAGTATCTTTTTTTTTTCTTTTGTACTTTTCAAGATTCCAGTAATTAACAAAAATTTCATTAAGCATTCATGTATTAAAATACAATATCTGAGGCAAAAAAAAAAAAAAAAAAAAAACAGAAATACATAAAAATCACAAAACACAGCTATTGTAACAGAACATTCAATTAAAACATGATTAACAGTAAAAGGAACTTTACAGCTGTTACATATGGTTCCTGGTGGGTGAAAAGTACCACCCAAACATTTTTAATTTCTTAAAAGTTATTGTGTTTGTGTGTTTTTTTACTTGCATTTAGTATCTTTTTTCTTCTTTTGTATTTCTCCAAGATTCAATAATTTTGTTTCGCGATTTTTCATGTGTTTCTTGCGAAGAAACCAAATGTTCTTTCGCAAATGTGACGTTATGAAAAGTCCTTAAGATATCCGACTACGTTCGAAAGAAATTTTTTGCAAAAAACTGGATTTTTTGGAAATTCTTTAAAGCATGGTTATTATTTGTATTCTCAATTATAATACAAAATGTTGCAAACACAAAAAATTATTTGAAAATATAATATATTTTGTGAAATAAGAAAATTTTGCAGTACATTTTAATGAAATTGAACCAAAACGGTTGACACTCTACACAAAATGGTAATGCAGTAATTCTATTTTTCTTTTCACACAAGTTATAGAATATCACGACGCATAAAATGAACCAAAATCTAAGAAAAAAATTGAAATGCAAATAAGTGATGGGTAAAAATATTCACATTTAAGCAATTTTTCCGTTATTTCATAGCTTAATTTTTATAAAAATCCCTCTAAATAAAGAAGTATCTCACTAAGAATAAAACATTTGGTTCCTTTCATTTCGCATAAAGGCCACGCTGAAAACTTTCTGTAAATACCTCTATTAGAGTTTGAGATATCATGTTAATGGTGGAGAATTTTGATGAAAATTGAAGACAAATTTTAGCTGTAAAATATGTTTTACTTAAAATTCTCGTGCATTATCTTCCAGGCCTTCCTGTTCCTAGAAAAGATAGATTTTGGAAAAAGAAAAATCTGAACAAGAAGAAATAACAATTTTTAAAAAAAACCCGTCAATGTAGTCGATAATCTTTTTTTAACGTAATCGGATACCTTAAAAAGTGCTGAAATTTGAAAACCACTTTTAAGTACCTTAAAAGGGCTTAATTGTGGAAAAAGTGTCCTTAAAGGGGCTTAATTGTGGAAAAAGTGTCCTTAAAAGGGCTTAATTGTGGAAAAGTGTCCTTAAAAGGGCTTAATTGTGGAAAAAGTGTCCTTAAAAGGGCTTAATTCTGGAAAAGTGTCCTTAAAAGGGCTTAATTGTGAAAAAGTGTCCCTAAAAGGGCTTAATTTTTAGTGAAAAGAAAATATTCCTTTTGGTTTCAACATAAGATATTCCCTTATTGTTCCCGCATTTATTAATACGCTAAATAGATAACAGTCATAAATCGTTGCTTACTGAATATATATCAATAAAGAAAACCGACGAAAGGGAAGCATCAGGTGAAGCGATACAAGAGTTTTATTCCATGTTAGGATAACGGTCAACGAACTTATCGCTCTTTTTTTCAATATTGAGCACCGTAATGAAATAGTGGAATGGTTATTCCGAAAGAGCAAATAAAATTCTAACAGAAATTGTTATTAGTATGATAGATGATTCGGATGATAAACAGATATCTTTTAAATTTAAAATGGCTTTTCATCTATTTCTTTTACTTTTCTTTGATTGTAAATTAAAACATAGCTTTAACAAAAAAATCCGAATACATACTTCACATATGCAGCATACATACTTCAGTCCCACATACTTCAAAAATGCATCAAATTTGATGTTAAATTTCATCGCACAGTAAAAAAAAAAAATCGAACAGGTTTTTTTTCCCTGATTAATTTGATAGAGAAAAAACACATCATAAATTTCCTTTTCTATTTTCGTTGTTCCTTTAAGCTAATCTGCTCTCCGCAACGCAAAATGACAGGCATAGCTCTAAAAATCCGTTTTAACCCTTCATTTACCGAATTATGTTGCCATGAATTTTTCAACTTCACATTTGCACCAGTAGTTTAGTTTTCTCCACAGAATAATTCCAGGGAACCCAAGAAAAAAATGTAATTAACAGGAATATCTTAATTAATTTACTTATTAATTAAATATTTTTAATCCCTACTTTTAGCTTCCATTAACTTCATGTTATTTGTGCTCCGTTCTTTGGAATACCATCAGCAGAAATAGTCCTATAGTAAAGATGTAAGCTGGATTTAAATGGTACTTTCACATACTGTCAGTGAATAAAGGGTTAAGCTAACCTGCTCTCGGATACGCAAAATGACGGCATAGCTCTAAAAATACGTTATACAAGCTGAGGAAAGTTTAAAATGTAAAGATGTATTGAAAAAAAAATTGGGACATGAATTTTATTTTTTTCTCTTGCAATATAAAGAAAGCATTAAAACCACCAAAAAAATTAAATCTCTTAGTTTTGATCATCACTCAGTTCGAAAAATATATTTTTGGTATTAGGTTATGTTAGATAATACAGTAAATGTTTACCTTTTTGTTCATTCATTTCTTTATTCTCAACAAATTTTATTTTTTATGAAAACGAACTTAAATTATAAATACTGTTGCCACACAAAATCAAATTAAAAGTAGTTGACTGGCTAAATATATACCTAGGTTGGCTGTATCTGATATACTCTCTGTGCTAAATGTCATCCCATTCCGCTCTGGCGTGATTTAGTAACAAACATCCATCCGACCTTAACTAAACATCCAAACTTTCACATTTAATAATATTAGCATAGATATTTGTCAGCAATTACCGCACTCTTTGAATTCAGTTTCGTGATTCGATTTCCTTAATTGACCAATCAACTGCACGTATTTTGCGGATTGGCGAAGATCCGAGACAGGCTTTCGTTCCGCCAATTAATTTGTCACAGCACAGTGCAGAACTTTTCGTGATCCATGGCTGGGCGAGTTCGACACACAGTTCGCCACTCACTGAGTGTGCCACACGAAACTTTCACTTTTCGGTTAAAACGCGAATGCTGTGAAGAGTTTGTTAAACTTTTTCGTCTGTTCTTTTGTTTCTATTGAACCATAATTCAAGGTCAAAGACGAATTTATTTGTATTTAAAGAGGGGATTTTAAGGTACACGACTACGTTAAAAACACTGGTTATCGACCAGGAAATAACTAGATTTTTTTTTCTTGTTGTTATTTCTTATAGTTCAGACTTTCCTCTTTCCAAAACAATCTATCTTTTCAAGAAAAAGGAAAGCCTGACCTAGCCATCAAGGGAATTTTAAGTAAAACATATTTTTCAGTTGAAATTTGTCTTTTAACTTTAATTTTCTCAAAACTTTCAATTTCATAAAAATTCTCCACCGTTCACATGATATCTCACAACTAATAGAAGTATTTACATAAACATTTCAGCGTGTGTTTTAAATGATATGTGTAATGAAAGGAACCAAAATTTTTATTGTTGGTGAAATACGTTTTCATTTATAGATGTTTTTATTAAAAATATCAAGTTGCAAATTTATGAAAAAAATGTATATGTACGTATATTTTTACCCATCACTTCTTTGTATCGCAAAATGTTTCTTAGGCAACAAAATAGCCACTTTAGTCAAAAATAAAAAATGATTATAGCCCAAATCAAAAATTTTTTTAACGAATCTGTTATCTCTAGAACACTTTGGATCATTTCTAAACGCTAAAGACCCTCTTTCTAGAAATTGAATTACATTTTTACAGACTAACATCCATTTTTAGCATGAACAATACGAGCAGCGCTGGTTATGAAGATATTTTGGAAAAACAAAGTGAATGGGAAATTAAACAATTTCTTTATAAATCCTCTCTTGGCGAACAAAATCGTAGCGACATCTTGTGATGTTTTTAGAAGTCATGTTATTTTGAAACTATAGAATAATGCAAAACTTACCAGCCTTCCCATAACATAAATATCAGATGACAAAGAGTAGCCAAAAAAAAAAAAAAACTGTTCTACCATTGCTTATTTGTCCTAAAATTGTAGTTAACACTCGTCCGCTCTGAAACTAGAAATTTCAATTCGCATTCTAAATACTGTCCTAACTTCACGAGAAAAACCCTGCACATGGTTGCCGTCAGTAGACGAGTCTAAGAAAGGAGGGAAGCAGACATTAAAGCATATGACAACAATCGGCTAACAAAGCGCGCTTCATTAGGCAAGACATTCATCAATCCGGCTCCTAACTGGTCCTTTTGGCGCCAAATGAAATGCAACCCTTCCTTTCACCCTCAAAATGTTACAGAATATGTCGTTCCCTAGCCGGCTGACCTCTACTTTTAGGGTTTCTTGGGTTTTTCTCGTGATGGTAGATCAGTATATGGCATTTAATTGAATTAGACCATTCTGTTTTGATGTAAGATCGATTTGCTTTTCCTCAAGATGAAAATTTTGCAGAACTCTTACCTTCACATAAGAGAGACGCAAAAACTTTGATTCATTGTGATACAAGTTTTGGAAACAACTTACACTTATCGACCTTTTTTCTCTCCTCCCCCCCCCCCCGAAAAAAATGCTATGAATGGAGAATTTGATTTCATTTTGTTAATATTAATGAAATATTTTTTAAAAATCCGATTGGGACCTTTCCTAACTGCTCCAACTTTCTTCCAAGATTAAAAATAGAAACAATATATTTCGTCTTCTCTTTCACAGATCGCCCTTCTCGTCTGCTCTGCTGTAGCTGCTAGCGCCACCAGCTACAAGAGTGGTGGCTACGGAGGTTATGGTGGAGGCTATGGTGGATACGGTGGTGGCCATGGAATCATCGTCAGCTCTGGCTACGGCAAAGGACTCGGCGGCTACGGTGGTGGTTATGGACTCGGTGGATACGGTAAAGGACTTGGCGGCTACGGAGGTGGTTATGGACATGGAGGCTATGGTGGTGGCTATGGACACGGAGGATATGGCGGATATGGTAAAGGTCTAGGAGGATATGGCGGATATGCACATGGCGGATATGGTCTTGGAGGTTATGGAGGATATGGTCACGGAAGCTACGGAGGTTATGGCCTCGGCGGATATGGAGGACACGGCGGATATGGCCTTGGTGGTTATGGAAAAGGATATGGTGGCTATGGATATGGCGCATATGGCCATCATTAAGCTACCTCCACTAATATAATAGGTGATTGTAAATTGATCTACGTACTTAAAATGATTTTTAAATGGAAATGTTTTGATTTTTTTTTAATTTAGAGATTTTGTATTCTATTTAGCTCAGAGTAATATGGCTCATGAAAATGTATGCATCATGTTGGCATGGGCGTGTAATTGTTTTGTAAGAATAGTTCAAAACAAATCGATTGACAATACTTCAAAAAAAAAGAACAGTCCGTTTCCTTTTAAATAAATTGCTCGTTTTCTTATAATAAGAATTGTATTCTTTTAAATAAATAAATTGAACGGTATTGTATGATATTAAATAATATTCAGAAATATTAAACGATATGGCGATTATTGATCAATGTCATACAATGTTGTAAAATATTTGTGTGCTACTCAGGAGTTTGGTTAAAATTTAATTTTGTAATAAGAATTCTATTAATAATTTTTACCTTTTAATGAGGCTTTGATAAGTATATCTTCTGCATTTAACGTGTCTGCCTTTGCATTTTCCAATCTAATGACGTCTTCCTCCTTTCCAGACAGCAGAGACCCAGTGGAGACGACCTGCTCTCACGTGATCGTGCAAATGGCATAGATAGAAGGCAAAGAAGCTACGCCAAATTTTGTAAATGTTTGTATCAATAAACTCTCTTATTTAATTTCCCCAATTCACAATGTTTCTAATTATTTTTCGTTATTTTCAAACACTTTATCCATGGTTTGCACAACTATGTAAGTCCCACCTTTGACATCGCTAGTTACAAACGAAACTTTATAGCCTTAAATTAATGTTTTAAAAAACTCGTTGACAATTGTGACATTTGAAACTTTAGAGCTTTAATTTTTCAAATTAATGCTAATAATTAGTTTTAATTTAATGTTTTAAAAAAACAGGTTAAAAATTGTGACACTTGAAACTTTATAGCTTTAATTTAATGTTTTAAAAGCCTCGTCGAAAATTGTGATACTTGAAAGCTTTCATTTAATGTTTTAAGAAAACTTGTTGAAAACTGTGACATTTGAAACTTTATAGCTTTTATTTAATGTTTTCAAAAACTAATTGAAAATTGTGGTACTTGTTTTAATGGTTCAAGCTCACCCACTAACACTCATTCAGTAACCAAGTAATTTTTATATAAAGATTGAAAGAATTTTTCAGAATCACTAGAAAATCCTTTCTTGTAACACGCTAATGCCATAAGTCATGTTTCTAGATTTGTTAATAACATTTTCAGAGATCCACAAATGCCTTCGCTTTGGATTCATGACAAATATTTTCTTATCCGTTTTACAAATATGAGTATTATTAGTCACTTTGGTGATCACTAAGAACACGAATTGCATATAATTTTCCTCAATCCTTAATGCTTCACTTTCGTAACACGTCTACGAATTGGACACACTAGATTCACCATTATTTATTTGTTGTTAGGTGAACAACCAACCACCACTGTGTTCATGATGTCTTTGTGAAATGTCTGTACAGCATATTTTGTCAGAATGCCCAGCTCTTACATTTTTTTCAAAAGTCTTGCCCTTCAATATCATTTCTGCTTTAAGGATATAAAGCTTCATGTCCAACTCTTTGCTTTTTAAAAAGACATAAAGCCTCATGTCCAACTCTTTGCTTTTTAAAAGTATATAAAGTTTTACCTGTTTATTTGAATTTTGCTTATATTTTAGCTTCCCATATTTCCTTGATTGCTTTAAAGTAATATCATTTTACCCATTGTTGGCTCGGTATGATCAACATCATGGCTTTTGCGCCATAATAAAAACCCAAACAAATTAAATTAACTTTCGTGCTCATTGCATCCTCAAGAAATATTTTGTGCCTCAGACTGAGATATTCCGTATTATTTTTAAAAGTCCAGCACCTGTTGGGTAATTGAGAGAATAAATAAAACTACAATGGTTTCACAGATGGTATATGCCCCCCAAAAAGGAACAGCCACTTACGACTTTATTCCTAATCCTTAAATTAAAATAAGAAGATACCATCCACTGATAATCCAAATAATATCTGGATATGGAAGATTCCCTGCCTATTTCTAGAGATTTGGAAGAAAGCAGGAAAATAAAAGCATGTGTGAAGAAATGGGCACGGTTTGCCACTATTTAATGGAATGCATTGAGGTCTCAGAGTGAAGGAAAGACCTGGATTTTAAATAATAATTTTACAGTACTGATGGTGTCAGGCCATCTCAAAACCCTGAAGGATAGTATGTCAAATGATAGTATGATAGTTTCATTCCAACTGTTTGAGAATGCGCAGGTGGGGAGAAAGACAAATTTTGACTGACTACCCAGAAAAGGAATGATAGTTTGATGGATCGGTCCATGTAAGGTTGGACAATACTTATTCAGCAATTGACCACAACAAATCCTGTTGGTGTTGCTACGGTCAGTGGTGGCGGGGTGGTCGGCTGTATATAAGAAGTCCAGCACCCGTTGCGTGAAGGACCTCTTCTAATGCCGTCAATGCGACTAGCACCATAAAGTGGTTTATAAAGCTGATGCGTTATCTTCATACGACATCGTTATTGTAATTTCACTTTCTCACCAGTCGGATAAACTGCACTGAAATGAAACAGAATCCTCTTTTTATGGTTCCAAAGGTGGGAGAAAAAAAAAAGCCCAAACAAATGTTTGATGAAACAATACTGTGGTTTGAATTTCAGTGTGAAATTATCAATCATATTATTGAAAATCATGTAAAAACATTTTTAAAAAATTACAAAATTGCAAGAAACTTTTTCGGGACAATTATTCTAGTATTGTTTTTTTTTAAAAATTAAGGTTTAAAATAGAGAAAGCCTTTTCTCGCCAGATTATTGAGTAATTTTTAATTAACCCTTAACTAAGGAGATGTGGTCAACGTGACTGCATTTCATTTGCACTCAAATTAAATTTTCTAATGAATGTATTTGGATGAAAAACTGCCAATCTATTTTTCTTGATAGATACATATGTTTTAGAAAATTTTAAAAATATATCACCATTGAAAAAAGTAAATGCCTCGGAAAATACATTTTCTACTTAAATTGTGTATCTCTCCTTGTCTATTTGATGGATCTGGTTAGTCAATCTCTTCTTGTGTGTAATTGGTACTTTGTTTTCTTTTATGCGAGTGCAAGTATTAAAATTTACAC
>JAPMOQ010017137.1:28696-40069 GCA_026543055.1 Argiope trifasciata | reverse complement strand
TATGCGAGTGCAAGTATTAAAATTTACACATTTACAGGCAACAATATTACATAAATGTTTAGCTTCTGTAAATTTTCTGAGGTTGGAATCAAACTTTGAGCCTATTTGAACCTTTCCCGCTTTTAGAGCTTAATAAATTTCTCTATTTAGTTAGATAAGCTTTTGTCATAAGTAAAATTCTTTTGCAAGAAATAGTAGGAATTGAAGCTCTTAACCATATTTGTTCTATTTTCCGAACAAAAGAGTCACATAACTATACATATTATAAAGCCTATTAGAAGTTTTTTATTTCCTAATCAAAGCTCGCAAAAATCTTTAAAAAGTTGCAAAAAGGGTGTTTTTATGAAAACTTAACGGCCTTGTGGCACCACAAACTAAACTCTAATATTTTTAATAATTTCTATTTATCTTATATATAACAAAAGACATCTTTTCCATGCTATTAGAAATTAAAAATCCTAAGTTTATTATTTCTTAAAATCTTTAAAATGTTTCAAAATTTTCAATTTTATGAAACTTTAACTCTCTTGCTGCACCTTAAGACGTACTCTAATATTGCTCATATTTATAATTATCTAGTTGGTACACGGCGCGTTGCTGCCGCTGAAGAAATAGGCTTGGAAAATATCGCTTGAAATTTAAAATAACTGTCTTGTTTCGCTAAGAACAATAGGAATAATTTCTATAATTAACACATTTTATGCGGGACACATACTAGTACGTTTTCTGACTACTGATACTTGAGCGTGGGTCACATACTAGTACGGGTTAGTGTAGCAGCATGGTTTGTTTGTGGGTACAAAAATAACGGTATAGACAGGAAGTCGAATGTTCTTGTCTACTACATAGATTCTGAAAAAAAATTGAAACAAATAAAAACTAGTTTTTGCATCAGTCGATGCGGAATGGGAAGGTTGATTAAAAAATCAATTTAGATTGAAAATTCACTTTTTATTTATCCTCGCGAAAATGAGTGAATTTTGCCTCTTCATAAAGGAAAATTCTTTGAACGTTACCACAATGTAAAACATGATTAGATTTATGATTGCTCTTTTCATTTTTTTATAATGTAAAAATGTTTATATATAACATAATTCGAAAAAATGAAAACTATATACAGCTATTTCTATTTGATTTTTCATATTTACGATACTATTATCAATTTATCCACTAAAATACATATTTTTTGTTTACAAAAATCTTATGATTGCTATTTATATATTTCAGTATAAAAGAGTTGATTAAAAACTGAAATAATTTTCGGTCTATTGAGATTTAAGTGAATAAATCAATTGACGTGCAAAACGCCCGCTCCCGGTACAATTCCGCTGCGAAATGTACCCGCACACAATGTGTTAAAAACACAATAGATATTCAATAAAAAGTGTTTAATAAATGCAATATTTGCAGAGAATTTCAAAAGTTTTCTTTTACTATAAAAATTTGAAAACTATATTTAAAAATGCATTTCTAAATTATAGCTATAATCCACTTACCAAAATGAATTGAGCATCTATCAAACAAGTAATATATAAAACAAGTACCTTTTCAAGTCAATTCCTACATTAGTCAACATAGAAATTTTTTATGTTATTTCCATATTTATATCAATTGTATTGATGGCGTCAAGCATTGGGGTAGCGTGTCTTTCCCGTGATCTGGGAGTCCCGATTCGGGCATGGTTGTTCTGTGCTCTATCTGTGCGATGTATGAATGTGTCCCCCTGTAAGAAGGGGCTGTGCAAGCGAATATGTGTTTCACCTTCCTATGATCTAGAAGTGAGACTTCTGCCCTCTGGGTGCTCAGGGGTCTTTACCCTCAGAAGCTACTGCACCCCCTTTCCGTGGAAACACGGACACGACATCATCATCAATTGTGCTTTATAAATACAATTAATATAACTATGTATATACATGTGAACGAATCACAATATTAAATGACTTCATTGAAGGCAAATTTCCTTGCAATTTCACATTTTCTTTTCTATATATGGTGTTGGACTATTATTTTTGGTTATTATCCTTTATTTGCTTTTTTTCCTAATTTATGAAGCTGATGGGGGTCTATAATTCAGAACTGAACTCGCATTTTTCACCTTCACGTGAAAAATACTGAAATCCTTTCATTTCACCGATTGAGCTACTGCCTGTTGATTTCAAATTTTATTTCATTAGAAACTGCTAAAACTCTATTTAAAGTATTAAAAATTAATTAAATTTAATAAATTAATTTATTTTTAATGTTAATACTTTTTTTTCAAATGTCATCCCCTACCAGTTTAAAAAGTAAATTTGAACTGGAGTGGATGAATAACGAGTATTTTATAAACAATTGAAAATTTGAACTAAATATATTATATACCCTGATGGAAAAAAAATCCCAGCACTAGGAAGGAGCTGTGCTAGATAAACGAAATTTGGTAGGCGTGTTTATACATCTGAAAGATGACGTCGATTCAAATTTCGAGCTACGCGCGTAAGTGTGGCGCTAGTAGCTACACTATGAACATGCAAATGAGGTTTGCTTTAAATAAGCTCTGTAAGGTTCATGATCGTTATTTACAGTTGAGATTTGACGTAGTGGGTTAATGTTAGTCAAGGATGCATCTGACAACACGAAGACGCCATTATCAACAGCTCACTGAGTTTGAAGGAGGTCGTGTCGTAGGGCTACGAGAAGGTGGGTTTTCTTTCCGCGATATTGCTGAAAGACTTGGCAGGAATGTATCCACTGTGCATGTTTATTGGCGGCAGTGGTCAAGGTAAGATACTGCCTCAAGAAGACCAGGTTCCATGCGGCCACGTTGTACTACTGAGAGGGAAGACCGTCGTATTCGGCGTATGGCTGTGGCAAATCGTACTGCGTCTGCAGCTGAAATTTGAGCTGCAGTTGGCACCACAGTGACACAACGAACTGTTACAAATCGGTTACTTCAAGGACAGCTCCAAGCCAGACGCCCTGTAAAGTGCATTTCACTGACTCCAAACCACTGCCGTTTGCGATGTGAGTGGTGTCAAGCTAGAGCTCATTGGAGGACGGAGTGGAGATCTGTTGTGTTTTCTGATGAAAGCCGGTTCTGCCTTGGTTGTAGTGATAGCCGTTTGTTGGTTAGAAGGAGGCCAGGTGAACGCCTGCTAGTGACCTGTCTGCGGCCTAGACACACAGGGCCTACTCCTGGAGTTATGGTTTGGGGAGCAATTTCGTATGACAGCAGGAGCACTCTCGTGGTTATCCCACGCACCCTGACTGCAAATTTGTACGTCAGTCTAGTGATACAACCAGTTGTGCTGCCATTCATGAACAGCATTCAAGGGGGTGTTTTCCAAAAGGATAACGCAAGCCCTCATACCGCTGTTGTAACCCAACATTCTCTACAGAGTGTCGACATGTTGCCTTGGCCTGCTAGATCACCAGATCTTTCTCCAATCGAGCACGTATGGGACATTATTGAACGACAACTCCAGCGTTATCCACAACCAGCATTAACGGTCCCTGCATTGACCGCCCAAGTGCAACAGGCATGGAACTCCATCCCACAAACTGATATCCGACACCTGTACGACACAATGCATGCACGTTTGCATGCTTGCATTCAAAATTCTGGCGGTTACACCGGTTACTAATGTACCAACACTTCACATTTGAAATGACTCTACCTGTGATCTTGAAACTATAATCAATTAAATATGTTACCTAGACAAATGTATTCCTAAAATTTCATTACTGTGCAATAATTTTTTCTTGGTGTTGGGATTTTTTTTTTCCATCAGTGTATATTAGGCGATGAAACGTTTTATACTCCTCCGCCATAACTTCCGAACAAACTTAAAATGAAAAAAAAAATATTTATACAGCGATTCAGTTTTATTGCAGTATTGTTTTCTTTAATGAGTTTTACAAAGTTAAACAAACATCATTTTGATCAACTCCATTTCTTTATCTGATTATTAAATTTATTTCATTATTTAGTCACATATGAAATTTGGGGATTTGCCAGTGTTAATATTAATCTGCTTTCTACGGACATTTTTTTGTTTTAAAATGTTGAGTAAAAGCAAAAATTTTAATAAAACATTAAATACAGTTTTTGAAAACGGTTGCAATTTTTGTTGAATTGTTCAGGCTGTTAGGAGTCCTTTTGTCTCTTATTCTTGCAATTTTACAACTTTATTGCTCTCATCTCGCATATCCCAAGTCTTTATTTATTTTTATTTGCTAGCTGGTACCCGACGCGTTGCTGCCACAGAAGAAATAATCTTGGAAATATCGTTTGGAACTTGAATATAGTTATGTCGTTTAATTCAGAATGATATTTATTTTCGTGTCGCCAATGAATACGTTCAGTGAAATGGAAGGATATATACAGGAGAGGCATAACAGTATTTATTCTATTTTTATTATTCTATTCTACAGACAAATATTCATTTTTTCGTATTAAATCTGTGTATTCTTTTAGAATCGTAAAACTTGGTGTTCTCTCAGAATGATAATGAAAGATTTGTTGCATCTAGTGATTCGTTTCCTATTCGCTCAGAATTCTCAAGTTTAGTGATAGAAAAGGTGATTAAAATGTCTTGTTTTAAAACTGATTAAAAATGGAAAATGCATTTACACCATAAAATCGTTAGTATAACTGAGAAGAAAAATTTTTGAAAACTGAGATGGTGTAAAAAGATTTATACTATACTATTTTCGGAAGTGACAGCAAAAAAAAAAAAAAAAGAAAAAAAAACGCTAACATTTTAATAAAAGTAAAAATTTCAAACCTATAGGATTGGTTTCCCTAAACTTTATCGCACACTCTCTCATAAAACTATTACCTCAGAGAAAGACTTACATTGGATTTGCGTACTATAGCTCCGAAATATGAACGTCTAACTTGAATTGAGCATCTTGACAGAATCTGTCGTGTCTCCTTGGCGAGTTATTTGGCTGTTAATCCATGCTTAATAGATGCGGTAAACAGATCTGAAAATATTTTTTATACTTTAGACGATTGTTTTGTACTTGTAACTATCCCGTAACCACAAGTAATAAGTAGTGGAAGTATTTATCGCAATCGAATGAGCGGTACGGCAGCGTATGAGACATACAGACAAACATTCTTTTTTATTTATATGTATATAGGGACTAATAGCTGGAATAGAAAAAAAGGTTCTTCTCCGCACCTTCGCCTTTCATTCATTATAGAAATAGTAGCGGATCGTCGGCACAGCCAAGCATCAAAATCTCATGAACTGTGCGGTTGAAGTATTACGTATTAGCTATTTATTACCCGCGACCCTGTTGGCTTGGAAATTTTGATGTATATGTACGAAAAACTATCAAAAATGACAAATACAAAAAACCCGTTTAAACATTTGAAAGCTAAAAAGAGTGTTTTGAAGCAATAAAAAAGTATTCGATATTTTGAAGTATTTAAGAAGTTTCAAGTGTGTAACTTTGCTGAATGCTATTTGGTTACGCGTTTTTATTTGCACTTATAAGCTTCACACGACTGTTCCAAAGGGCAACTGTGATTTTTGGAAATACGTTTTTAAATATTTTTTGATAAACACTTGCAGTAAAAACTTATATATTGCAGTAATAGTACTGGAATAAGATTTAAATTAGAAACGCATAAAAATAACTAATGGCTTTTGAATAAAAAAAAAACAATTCTGCCATTAAAAAAGCTATTAAATATTTAAAAAAAATTCTTGCATTGAAAAAATATATTGGTAAAAATGGACTTTCATTTTTTCTTGCAAAATTTTTTAATCTGATTTATGGTGCTATGATATTCTTTACGCAGAATGTAGTTATTATGAACATTGTAATTTTTTTTTAGTTTCCAAGAAAAAAAATTTTATATTTATAAGAATATTTTTCCTAAATTATATGCAGCTATTCAATGCGCAAATATTTCTTTTATAAAAAAATTAAAAGTTATACATTCAAAGATTAAATTTAGATCATCAAAGCACTTTTTTATTGCCTTGTTCACAGGCAGGCATATTGCCAGAAATGGGTTTTAAAATGTGTAGATTAATCGAAATCGAATTTTTCGACGATTACAATAATTTCTCTATACATCGTATACAAGAAAACCAAAAATAAGACGTGAAACTGTGTTCGAGGAGAGACACGTGGAAAAATTGAGGTTTAAAGCTGAACTTAAGGCAGTCAATACATTTCCAATCTTAAACAGTCTCCCCTCTCGATTAATTACATGTTTTAGAGAAAAGGCTCAAAACTTAACGCACAGTTAGTGCATTTCTAATCTTAAATAAATTTATCACTCGATTTGTTACATGTTTTAGGAAAAAGCACCTAACTTAACGCATAGTTAGTGCATTTCCAATCTTAAATAGACTCATCCCTCGATATTTGTTACATGCTTTAGGAAAAAAGTGCCAAACTTAAAGCAGTTTAAGTTTGAGCATTTAGTAATTGGTGCAAGTTATAGTTAGTGCATTTCCAATCTTCAATTAGTTAAGTCTTAAATTAGTTACATGTTTTAGGAAAAAAGCGCATAACCTAAAGCATAGTTAGTACATTTCCAATCTTAAATAGATTCGCCTGTTGATTAGTCACACGTTTTAGGAAAAAAGTGCATAAATTAATGTACTGTTAATACATTTCCAATCTCAAATAAACTTACCACTCTATTTTACATGTTTTAAGAAGAAAGCTTAGTAACTTGGTAAAAGTTTTACTCAAACCTTTGCTGGGTTCTTTTATACATGCTGTGGTGTCGCAATGTGGATTGTCACATATTTGCTTCCATGAATACATTTATTTGGGGTTTTTTTCTAACTCGATTTCTATAAAAGAGCTAAATGAAGGTTCCGTAAAACTGGAAGTTGACAAAAGAATTTTTTTCCACACATTTCAATTTCTCCTTTTCAACCTACCGCGAATTCCTTTCACAGTCCTCTCGGTGGAACGAGCTCTCCACTTCCGACACGCTTCTGATCCATTACGCAGAAAAACTTTTGTTCTTGGCGACGTTTGCGCTCTAAAAAGTGCTTCGACTCGCTAAAGGGACCTCCCCCCCCCCAATGGTATTCACACATATTCCATTCTTATTTGTACTTGTTTATTTATTCGGAAGTTAATTGTTTTCGGCGATCTATTTTGATCCTCGAGTATAAATACTTGAGGTTTTAAGTCTCACCATCGAATTCCACTCCTCGGATTTATAAGAATCTGTGTCCCTTGTAGCCTCGCAAGTAAAATGCTGACTATTGCAAGAATCGTGAGTATATTTTCACTCTTTTTCCAATCCGCATCGCGTTTTTGCAGGCTTTATAAGCACATTTCCTATTTAAGGTGTAACGACTACGTTTAAAGGAGTTTTTTTGAAAAATTTAATTTTCTAAAAACTATTGATAGTTTTTAGATTACTGTCAATTATAAACACTATAAATACAAAAAAGTTATTTAAAATATAATTTAATTTGAGAAATATAAAAATGTGTAGTAAATTTTAATTAAATTGGACTAAAACCATTAAAACTCTACACAGAATTGTAATGCAGCAATCCTGTTTTTCTTTACACACAAGTTATGGAATATAATGACGAATGAAATGAACCAAAATCTAAGAAAGCTTTTGAGATGCAAAAAAGTTAAAAGGAAAAATATAAGCATATATGTATTTTTTTCCATCAATTCACAGCTTAATTTTTCCAAAAGCACCTATAAATGAAAGAGTATTTCACCCACAATAAAACTGTTAGTTCATTTCGTTGCCCATATCATTTAAAACACGCGCTGAAATTTTTATGTAAATAGCTATATTAGTTTTTGAGACATCATGTGAACAGTGATTAATTTTGACGAAAATTGACGTTTTGAGAAAATGGAAGTGAAAGACACATTTTAGCTGAAAAAATAGGTGACCCTGGATGATACATCGGGCCTTTCTTTTCCTAAAACAGACAAACTGTTTTGGAAAGAAAGAAGTCTGAACTACAAGAAGTAATAATAATTCGCCATGGTGGTCTATAAACAGTATTTTTAACATAGTAGGATACCTTGACTCCACCTATTTCATGTTTGCAACGATGGAAATTTGGTAATATATTTCTGCCATGATGGCTCCTTTTTTCATCACTTCATGCATTTGCATGTCTTTAATGACATTTCACACCTCACCTGTGACTCGTCTCCGTATAAGTCACTCAAGATACACTCACAGGCATCTCATTTTTGGTGAGAGGTCACCAGTGTGTCCTACCCGCCATGTAGATTTTAGTACCATACACATTTTGATTGAATGCGCTGTACTTAACCATGAACGTATATACCATTTTCATACATCACCAATAATTTAGCAGGACTTGGTAGGGGAAAAATTCCACCCAAATTTTTTTCATCTTTCAAAGGCCCTTCATTTTTATACCTGCCTTTAGCGCTTTTTACCTTTTGTGTTTTGTGCATTGTTTCGTCGTCCTACATCTTTATTTAACAACACCTATATTAATTTTGCAGAATCATTCGTATAATTTTGAAGTTTTTTTTTATTTAATATAGTTTTATGTTGATATTGTCACGTCGATAGAACTCAAGATGACACAGGAATTCGACTGAAATCGATTGATTAGCTCCGCTCTGAACCCTGTGACAGAGAGATCTTCAGCTTTTACACGAGTAGGGAAAGTTCCAGAATACCTTTCTGGAGACAGTAAGAAAAGTCCAGAGCATTTTATCTCGTAAATGAGAGAAAGACACAGAATTTTCTAGAACACGAAATCAAGGAAAAAGAAATATGACGTCTACTGGGATTCGAACCTCATGATCTCCTGAGTCCAGCGTCATATCCATTCAGCTATGCAGATTCGGCAATGTTTCGTTTCAGTGCAGCGATATCATAGATTTTATATTCAATTGTTTGATATTCTGCTTTCATTTCATCGTTTTCTTGGCGCAGTATAACATGGTTCTTGCGCCATAAAACCCCAAACGAACAAACAAATTGAGTGACATCCAATCAAAGCTCTCCGAGAAGAAGAAGCTGAGGTCTGTTCAGTGTTCAAGAAACCCTTTTCTTTCGTCTTCGTGGGCTTGGACGTATGATTCAGAAATAGAAATTGGGATGAGAGGATGGAGAAAGGGGAAAAAATCAATATAGAAAATGCCATAAATCAAATTAAAACTGATTATTCTCTTCCCAATAGGTGGTCTAGGGGCAGCGCGTCTTCCCCGTGATCTGATCATCCAGACTTTGAGTTCTGGTTCGGGCATGGTTGTTCTTTAACCAAAGTTCTTCTATTTGTGAGGCGTCTTAAAGAACCCTCCCCTTCCTGTAAGAAGGGGTTGTGCAAGCGAGTGTGTGAATATCATCTTCACGTGAGCTACAAGTCAGACTTCTGCCTTCAGGGGCTCAGGGGTCTTTAACTTCAGAAGTCACTGCAACCCGTTACCGAGTTAAAACGGACACTACAACAACAACAATCGTCTGATCTTGGTCCCCGTGATCTGGGCCTCCTGGGTTCTATTAATGGTTCGAACATGGTTGTACTTCCTCTGTTCTATGTGTGAACATGCCCCCCCCCCCT
The DNA here is from genome assembly GCA_026543055.1 of Argiope trifasciata. NCBI lineage: Eukaryota > Metazoa > Arthropoda > Arachnida > Araneae > Araneidae > Argiope > Argiope trifasciata. The sequence goes on along the minus strand of JAPMOQ010017137.1, from coordinate 30,524 downwards.
GTAAAAAGGGGTTGGGAAAGCGAGTGTGTGAATGGCACCTTAACGTGAGCTAGAAGTCAGAATTCTGCACTCGAGTGGTGAGAAGTCTTTATCCTCAGAATCTACTGCACCCTTTTTTGAGTTGTAAAGGGCCGTTCCAACGGAGCATCCATTCGTCAGGGGATCCAAGTGCTTCCCCTTCGACCAATCATGCTCCTTCCTCTGAAAGGCGTTTACTCAAAATTTTATAGAAACCTACAGATTTAATGTTTACAGATTTAAGAACATTCCGAATTCCATCCTTTTAGTTCAAAGCGTTTTTAAATTATCACAGACTTACAGATGTAATATCAAACTGCATACAACACCAGCATTTTCTTAACAATGTAATAATGTAAATAATTATATATCGGCTGTATACAAGAAGAAGAAGAGTGGATTTTATATTTTAGTCAATAATGTTTCATATATTCATATACTTCATGCTGTATAAATTTTGAATTCAGGGCAGAATTGGCTTTCATGCTTTTTGATTTAACGGAAGATTAGGCAAATCATTTCTTATGCAGTATTTATAACGAGCGAAATTTCTCTTGAAATGGAACCGGGGTAGAATTCAGTTACATGTACGGGGTTTCCCCCCCCCAAAAGAGTGCTTTATTCTTTTTTTTTTTAACTCTGGGTAGAAAATTATTTTGCCGAAAGAAATCTCCTGCCCCCCCCATACCTTACAAAAAAAATATGGGGAAAGTGTTTATTATGGTTTTACGGAAAGTTTATTTTTTTGAGTGTGTGTGTATTGCTACATATCTTAATAACTATTCGATGGAAACGGATGAAATTCGCAATAATGATATAAACTCAAGTTTTGCTCCCACGATTTGACAAAGAAAAAAAAATTCTACTAGTTTCTATTTATAAAAATGAGAATTTAAACATGAATTAGAAATATGAAATAGACTTTCATATTTCTGAGAATGCATAACTTTAGTCTTGCTTTATAAACATTTTAATGTAAATATGTAAATTGGGAATTATTGCTACAGATTTCATATATTGAAAATGCGAAATTATTCGAAATCAGCATTAGAAACTAAAAGTCATCAACCGTGCATTGTCATCAACCTTTTACTCATAAATACGAAACGGTACTTGCATTGGATGGAGTTCTTTTGCTCTGGAGAAGTTAGATCGTTTCTTGAGCTGCTAACATGTATTGCCATCTATTGGATTCATTCTGTACTAAAAGATCACCTTGTAAAAGTCAGTCGATGATATAAATGTGACATTGGCGGAACAAATTTATGCGACTCGGGGAAAGTAAATTTTTGAAAGAAAAATTATTATCAAAATACTTTTGAATATATTTTTAAGAACCGATTAGAAGCATCATTATCATTTGAAGATTTGCCGGTTAGAAGTCTCATTTTGCCTTCAACTGTGTTCATTGGATTGAGCAACTAAATTGTATCAGGATTTTTGAGTAAATTAATTTCACTTATATATTCAGTTAGCAATCGAGGTCAGCTAAATAATTTCGAGTAATGTTTTAGTTTAGTAGCATTCTTTGAAAACATCTATTCTTCAATCATTTGTGGATATTACGTTATAGGTAATATATCTGTAAGAAGTGCTACGGAGGACTGAGTAACGAATTTTGAGGTGTATGAGTTATTACTAAGATTTCGAAAAATACTTCGTTAGTTCTTAAAAGTATATGAAAGGAACAAAGATCTTTAATTTTGCCTATTTATTGCAAAAAAATTTTGCAATAATATTTTGCAATTTAATTATTTATATTTTTTACATATTATTTATATTTCAATTTTTTGCTGAATTTCGTTTTTTT
>JAPMOQ010017137.1:0-28686 GCA_026543055.1 Argiope trifasciata | reverse complement strand
GCTGGAATCGGCATGATGGGCGGAAGAGGAATTGGCATGATGGGAGGAAGAGGCATCGGCATGACGGGTGGATTCAGTCCTATGATGGGTTATGGATTGTTTGCACCCATGCTGGGAGGTCTTGGATATTGAATAATGACTCTATAACAAAGGATGAACCATTGTAATGATTTTGTAAATTTTGAAAAGGCTGAAATAAAATGTGTATTAATAAACTTTTACTTGCTTACTTTTTGTTCTTATTTTCTTTTGATTTATATCTTTGTCATTCACTTGGATTGTCTTAAATCATGCTATACTCAATCAACATTTTTTTATGAATCTGCTTTCATAATTGAACAAAGCTGGCTTCTGCAGCAAAACAGAATAAAACAGTATATGAACGAAAGCTTTAAATAGGCCAACCCCCTGTTAAAAGCTTCTATTGACCTCTTGTGATCAAAAAATGAGTAGATCTTATTCGGTTTTATTTGTTTCCAACCAGAATTGGCCTTCTCTACGAAGGGGACAGGGTACAAAAAATCATTTGAAGCCCTAAATATTTAGCAAAAATATTTTTAAAAAAGCAAACATTTGTATGTGTACTTAATGTGCGTGATTTTGTTTTGCTATTCATTACTCCAGGAAAATTACAGTATTTCCAATTTATTTTTCGATACTTAATACAGCAAGAGCGTTTAAGCTATACACCCATATGTTTGACAGAAGATAATCCTTTATTTCATTTTAATTTGCTGAAAGAGGGTTCAGTATTTATTACATTTAGTCACTGGAAATATAAAGGTTTGTAAAAAATATTACATTAGATACAAATAAAAGTAAATAGCTGACGGTTTACAAGTAAATTTGAACCCAGATTCAGCCTCGACTTCTGGGTGCTGGGCATGCGCTCTGTCTGAACATGTCTGATGGGGATTTCCTTATTCATGAATGCACTTTTCCCGCCTTTTTATAGACATCACTGCGATCTTTGCCTAATACAGACGTCAGTCGATGATCAGCCAACCACATGGAAACAAGCTTGTAGACTTTTGGTATGGGTAACATTATTATTGTTTTAATTCTTAATCACGATTGGGCTCCCCTCAGTCGCGGCGCTCGGGTGCGCCCCCCCCACCCTAGATGGTTGGCCCTGTTTCCAAAGCGGGTATCACTTGGCTATATTCATCATCTGCCTGAAATGAGCACATATTAGAAAGATAATTAAAAATTCAGATAATCCTCTATAAGCAGTGTAATAGTGACTTCTCCTTATATATATATATATATATATATATCTTAATATATATAAATCTCGTATCACAATGTTTGTCCTCAATGGACTCCTAAACCACTTAACCGATTATAATAAAATTCGCACACCATGTGCAGTTCAATCCAACTTGAGAGATAGGATAGTTTAAATCTGAAATTATAGTCGCAATTTTAATTTATTGCTAATTATTTGTCTGTTATTATTTGACAGTCACAATTATCTGTTAACTCCAAATGATTCTAACAGATGTTGATACCTTTCGACTGAGTTGAGTAAGTAATCAATAGATGGCGCTGCTATGGTAAATCTACGAACGTGTCATATAAGCTACGTTTTAACAGCATAATTACCACGTGTTGTTGACGCTATAAAATTAATTAAATTTATTTTGTAGTGAACGAAATACCGTATAATTCAATTATTTCCGCTTTTTAAATTTTTGGTGTTAGCTTAGCCGGCCACGTGTTACTTAGACTGAAGTGTAAATTGAATTCATATTATAATGAAGATAATACAGTGAAATTAATCCTGTTTTTTACTTATTTGTGCTTCATTAATCAAAACTTTATAATTTAATTTGAATATATGTATGTAAGTATTATCACATAATTATAAAATTTAATTAAAATGTCAATGCAAAAATGATACACAATTTCCTACACTTTTTCAATAGTTGTACAAATATTTTTTTTAATTGTTTTTATTTAACCTCTATTAAAAAATATTTAGCACTTATTATTTCAATGTGCTATGATAACAAGTTTTTCAGATTTTTTTTCTTATATTTAAACGATTAAATTAGTATTTCAATTCAATATCTACGTCCGTGATTTCTCAAGACTGACTGGCCTAAGAATGGAAATGTAGAATGCTTCAAACATTTCTATTCAAAATTTCATAAGTAGATCAAATTTGATAGCAGAAGACAGTAACCTAGGTTTATTTATTTGAAAGTTGAAATATCAGAAATATTTCGAAGAATTAATTATTTATAACTAAAAGATGTATAAAATTTAGAATTAATAATTTTTTTAATTGTGTTTATAGACCAAAATAAAATATTATTCGGATCATTTAAATCCTTTTGAAAGTAAAACTAAAACCCTAATTTTATGAGGAATCTAAGTACTTATTGTTGAATAATTCTTGAAATAATACATAAATTATTGTAATTATTCAGTAGTACACGTAAGGATTCTCTTTTACTTATATTTTAGAAAAAATGCTTAGTTTTGGTAAAAAATATTTTTATATCATTTTGCAGTTTAATCATTTCTACTTTAATTTAAAGTTGAAATGTTGCGAGAGCTGACAGATAGTTAGAGACATATAGTACATTACGGGCTTAAGGCCTTAAGAACTAACTACATGAATGAGTTATTTGAAACTTGAAACCTTATTTAAAATTAAATTTAAACCTTAAAAATATTTATGAAGTAGCTGTTAAAAGACAAATCGCACAAAGTATTTAATTGACAATGCCAAATCACACAAAGTATTTAATTGACAATGCCATTACATAAAATATTTAACTGTCCATTTTAAAGAGTATTAATAATGGCGAACCGGCTGGTCGCCAAAGGCGACTAGTATATATATATATATATATATATATATATATATATATTCCATTTGATGAAGGAAAACAAAGACTTCAGGGAAGGTGAAAATTCGATAAACAATCAAAGCTCGTGGTGGGAAATGTCTCGTGACTTGACACGCTTCAAGCCAGTCTAACGATCGCAAGTTCCACTTGTTGAAATGAAACTTCTGCACTGTTATTAAGAATCCCCAAAATGTTTCTGAGCTAGTAAAAATCCCCTTCTCTGTTTTTTTTAATTCCAAAAGCACATAGACTGCTTACTCCACGCGTACTCAGAATAATACTTCTCTAGGATTCGTGGTGCTGTGCTTAATCCTAATCTTCAGGTATCCAACTACGTTCGAAGGAAGAGTTTTCAAAAATTTGATTTTTTAAAACTATTCATGATTTTTAGATGTATTGTTAATTAAAAACACTATAAATACAAACACAACTATTTGAAAATATAATATATTTTGAGAAATTTAAAAATGTTTAGTATATTTTAATGAAATTCAACCAAAAAGGTTCACATTCTACATGATATTTTGATGCGGTTATTTTATTTTTCTTTGCTCACAAGTTATGGAATATAATGATGAATGAAATGAACCAAAAGCTAAGAAAAATGTTGAGATGCAAAGAAGTGATGGATAAAAATATACGTATGTAGGCTTTTTTTTTCTCCATAAATTCCTTTTTCCCCCATGAATACACAACTCAATTTTTCTAAAAAAAAAAAAAAAAAAAAAAAAAACAAAAAACCCCAAAAAAAAAAAAAAATTTCCCACAATAAAACTTTTGGTTCATTTCATTAACCCTATTATTTAAAACACATGCTGAATTTTTTTCGTAAATACCTCCATTAGTTTTTGAGATATCATGGCTAACGGTGGAGAATTTTCAGGAAAATAAAGTTTTGAGAAAATGGAAATGAAAGATAAATTTTATCTGAAAAATATAGGACCCTGCATGATAGGTCAGACTTTCCTTTTTTCTAAAAAGGACAAACTATTTAAGGAAGAAAAAAGTCTGAGCTACAAGAAAAAGCAATTTTAAAAAAATCGCCAATGTAGTCTATAGACATTCTTTTTTACGCAGTCGGATGCCTTAAAACGTAAATAAGCTATAATGTTTTTTTACTTCATTTTTTTTCATTACAAGAGCATAAAAATCAATTCTAACTCCCTTTATGTACTTTGTATGTTTCTCTGCGATCCACGCTGATATGAAGCAAAATTTCGTCAACGGACATGGTTTGCACTCTATACTATGCTTCATTAATTTTAAAATAAAATATTTTAATTTCCTTTTTTAACATTAAATTTGAGAATTCTGAACGAATATGAAACGAATGACGAGACGCAATAAATAAATTTCTTTCATTACTATTCTAAAAGAACATCAAGTTTTACGATTCTAAAAGAATACACAAATCTAATTCCTAAAAATGAATCTTTGTTCGTAGAATAGAATAATAAAAAAATAAATACTATTTATGTTCCTCCTTTATATATCTTTCAATTTCAATGAGCGTATTCATTGCCGATAAGAAAATAAATATTATTCAGATTTAAACAAGTTACTTCAAATCCCAAACGATATTTCCAAGATTATTTCTTCTGCGGCTGCAGTGTGTGTGTGTGTGTGTGTTGGCGCTCTACAGACCAGACCGTTGGACCTACAGCTACCAAATTTGGTACATGTATACCTTGGAGCTTGGGAATGTGCACCTCGGAGCCCTTTTTTGAATTTTTAATTAGAATTTGAATTAATTAAAATTTAAGCGAAATTTCGATGATTTTCCGCTATAACTTCCGAAAATATTATCGCACAAACATGATTTTTACATCAATTTAAAGATTAAAAAAATTAGCTTTCTAATGGTATCAGTGTTTTAAGGTGTAACTTAAGCTTTTATTTTTAACGAATTTTTAAAGAAATATTTTAACCATTTTTTCAACAATATATTTCGGACAAAACAATAAAATTTAATCTGCACGAGCACGTCAAGGGGGGAAAATTAGGTTTCATCAGCGTGTTGCCATCCTATTGACGGAAGTTCAAACTAAAAAAAAACTATCATTGCAAATTAAATCTAAAAAAATGCAACTTTTAGCACGTGACTGGATAAAATAAGAGAAATATAATATGTGACATTTTCTAAAATAAATAATGAACGAGCAAAGGGAAAAAATAGCTTTTATTAGCTCTGTTGAAATCATACTGACCGAAGTTCAAATTAAAAAATAAATTAACTATGAATGCAAATTAAATCGGAAAAAAAATGTAACATTCACCCCGTGATTGGATGAAATTAAATAAATATTAAATATTATGCTTTCTAAAAAAGAAATACAAGACAATGGTTTCTATGATCGTTTGCAACATCTATATCATTAATTTAGTAAATCAGTGTTACGTGACTTTCGAAGTTTAAGTATATCTGGCGGAGAAATTATAAAGAGAGCAAGGCACATGAGTATTTAATTGAAAAATTTAGACCCCATTACTCTTGGCGAACCAGCTGGTCGCCAAAGGCGTCTAGCAATAAAAATAAATAAAGACTTGTGATATACGAAATGAGCACAATAAAATTGCAAAATTGCAATAATAGGAGACAAAAGGACTCCAAACAGTTGAACAATTCAACAGAAATTGAATCCGTTTTTAAAAATTATATTTAATGTTATATTAAAATGCTTGCTTTTACCCTACATTTTAAAATTAATATATCCGACTACGTTAAAAACGCTGGTTATCGACCGAATTTGCGTTTTTTTATTGTAATTGGTATTTTTTATTAATTAATTTTTCTTTTTTTAGTTTAGACTTCCCTTTCTCCAAAAGAATTTATCTTTTCTATTAAAATGAAGGTTTGACTTATAATCCATTGTTACATATTCTTCATCTAAAATTTGTCTTTCACTTCAGTTTTCAGTTTCAAAACTTTCATGCTCATAAAAATTCTCCGGCTTTAAAATATCTCAAAAGCTAATAGAGGTATTGACATAAAAGTTTCAGCATGCTTCTGTAATGATACGGGCAATGAAATGAAGCAAAAGTTTGATTGCTGGTGAAATGCTTTTTCATTCACAGGTGTTTTTAGAAAAATTAAGTTGTGAATGGATGAAAAAAATGCTTACATACGTATATTTTTACCCATGGTTTCTTTGCATCTCAAGATGTTTCTTAGATTTGGGTTCCTTTCATTCATCATTATATTCTATAACTCGTGTGCAAAGAAAAATAGGATCGCTGCATTCCAATTTTGTGTAGAGTGTGAACCGTTTTGGTTAAATTTCATTGAAATTTACTGACATTTTCCTGTTTCTCAAAATATTTTATATTTTTAAACATTTTTTTTTTTAAATTTGAATGCTTATAATTAAAAATACATCTAAAAACACTAAATATTTTTTAAAATCTATTTTTTTTTCCAAATTTTTTCCTTCGAACGTTGTCAGATACCTTAAAAAATGTCCGTTGAAAGCAAATTAATATCAACACTGGCAAATCCGCCATTTACGTATGAGACTAAATAATGAAATAAGTTTAATATTTAGATAAAGAAATGGAATTGGTAAAAATGATGTTTCATTTAACTTTGAAAAATTCATTAAAGAAAACGATATTGAAACAAAGCTGATATAAAGTTTTTAAAATAAAATGAAATTATATAAAGTATTTTTTTTTTAGTTTCAAGTTTGTTCAGAAGTTATGATTGAGGAGTTTAAAACGCTTCCTTGCCTTTAGAAGTCTCGTCATCTGACCGTGGTGACGAGATCCGACCCAAAATAGCTCTAATGTTGCTTTACAACAGGATGTTAATATAACTAAAACTAACAAAAACCTTTAGAAGGCTGCAGGAACTTTTTAATATTTCAATTAATGCTTTTAGATGCTAAGAAACATATTTGACAAATTTTGTTCCAATAGACAGATTCATTTCTCATTTTATATGTATGTAGATAGATAGATAAATAGATAGATTATCATAAACGCTTTGAAATCTTGTAACAATTTTTTTTCTCCTGGTAACTGTCAGATAGCTCTTTAAAACAGAATCAAATTTAACTTAATAAATCATATTTTAATTATTAAATTCTGAAAATGTTGGAATAGTGTCTTGTCATCCAGCTCAGAGTGAAAAATTCCAAATCTGCACAAAGGGAGACTCAAACAGATAAAAAATTCAATCTTTACAATCATTCATGAGGCAAAATAAATGAAAGCATATAAAAAATAATCCACACACAATTCAAAAAGCAAAAGTTTTATTTCGCAAAGTATTCGCGCAGATCAGCCTTTAATAAATGAAATGCGAACCAATGCACAGCGAAGCATTCCTGCTTCATAATAGGAACTGTTTTCGGCCATTTCGTCTTCATCTGAAGAAAAGGAAAGGTGCGCGGAAGGCGCCAAATCCTAATCCCCCGTACCCCAGCCCTCCGAGTCCATAGCCTCTGAATTCTTTATCGCCAAAGCCTTTGCCGCCAAATTCTTCGTCGCCAACGCTCACACTTTTCCCGGTATCGTGCCCGGTTCCGTAGCTGAAGCCCCGGCTGTACCCGGTTGACTTGACTCCGCCCTTGTGGCCTCCGTAGCCCGCGCCTGCTTGATCTTTGGCGCCAACTCCACCCTCTTTCATTCCGTGTCCTCCGTGAAGAACTTTTTCGTCGCCAAGAGTCGCTGCACCAATCGTGCCCGCCAACAGCAGGCAGGCGAAGATCTGCAGGAAGAAAAAAATTCTAAAAATAGAGTCAAATTATAGAAATTTAGTGAAATACATAATTTTTGTCATTGAAAAAGAGCCGAATATAACGTGTTTGGTGTGTGGTGATATCTTAATAAGCCAGTAACAGCCACTAGACATTAATGAACGCTTTTGTCGAATGGATTAGTTACTGGACTTCAAACCCAAACATCGGAGGTTCGATCCTTGGCGGAATTAAACCTCAACATTGGCACAATACCGCTGACTCCATCGCCACAAGTGCTATAAAATACATTAAAGAAAACTATTTGGTCTTACTTTCAACCCATTGGAAATTAAAGCGTGACACAGGTCTTAAGGAATTATCACACGAAAAAATATCGTCCACACTTTTCGTCAGTAATTTTCTGTTTCTAACATCAAGCAAGTTTTTCGTCATCGCCCACTTTTATTAACCAGTTTGAAAAAGCCGACGATAGTGACGGAAATATCGTCTGCAAACGAAATTCAACCAGTATTGCAAAATTTTGAAGTGAAGTCACTTTCATTGTCATTTACTGACGAAAAATGTGGAGTACATTTTGCGTGTGATAAGGCCTCAAGGGACAACAACAGTAGAACATTAATTGCATTTTACTTTGTCGGATTCTCTAACAAATCGAAGGGGTTTCAAACACACAATTTCTTTAAAATATCACAGTCTTTTAGTCGCTGTCATTGATCTTTTAATTTTGTATAAAAACCATCTTGATTCATTATGTAACAGAAGAAAAAAAATTGTTGAAAGAGGAAGAACATCGGAGGAAAGTTCTAGAAAATATTGACAAGACGACATTCTAAATTTTATCTGAGTCTTCGCATTTTCGGAGAAGGGGGATCTCATTCGAGTATTCCCAAAAGGTGGTCAACTCTTTCAAGCACTGAGTACAAAATTTTATTCATGTCTATTCAATACATGTCTACAAAATTTGATATTGATAAATCTAATTGCTCCAGGAGTTCATATGGATAAGAACTAACAAGGTTCCCATAGACGGATTTTGTCCAGATTTTAGAGAAATCTTCAAATGCCTTGAAGAGCATGAAATGAGTGGCTATACGAACTAGAAATGAGTGGCTATACGAGCAGGAAATGAGGGGGCTCATTTAATGCTCGTATATTGTTGCCTTTTCGAATGATCTTGCTCAAAGAGACATAAACACAATCTCCAAAATCAACTTTTCTTTCTCTGAAGGGGGGAGGGGAGTCAGATGGATCGAAATCTTGGGACCGAATTTTTAATGACTGCATGAAATGAAGTGGATTCCCCTGGATATTAAACGTTGAGTCTTATTTATTACTAACCACATTTGGCGACCAGCTGGTTAGCCATGATAAACGCGTTCTAAAATTTTCAATTAAAGTATCCGACTACATTAAAAACACTGGTTGTAGATCACATTGGCGAATTTTATTGTTGTTGTTATTTCTTGTAGTACAGACTTTCCTCTTTCTAAAACAGTTTGTCATTCTAGGAAAAGGAAGGCCTCACCTATCATCTAGGGTCACTTATTTTTCAGCTTAAAATTTGTGTTTAGCTTCACCTTTCCCTTAACTTTAATTTTCATGAAAACTCTGCAGCATTAATGCAATATCTTAAAAACATATAGAGGAATTGACATAAAAATTTCAGCGTATGGCTCAAATAATATGGGCAACGAAATGAACCAAAAGTTTCAGTGTGGATGAAATACTTTTTCAATTATAGGTCTTGTTAGAAAAATTAAGTTGCGAATTTGTGGAAAAGATGAATGGATAAGTATATTTCTACCCGTAACTTTTTTGCATCACAATACTTTTTTTATATTTTGGTTCATTTCATTCATCTTTATATTCTATAACTCGTGTACAAAGAAAAATAGGATGGCTTCATTACCATTTTGTGTGAACCATTTTGGTTAAATTTAATTAAAATTTACTACACATATTCCCATTTCTCAAAATAAACTATATTTTCAAATAAAAAGTATTTATAGCATTTTGTATTATCATTGACCAATGTATCTAAAAACCATAGTTTTAAATGGTTTTTTTAAAAATCCGATTTTTTAGATTTTTTCCTTCGAACGTAGTCGGATACTTTAAATACTTACGTTCTTTGCTCTCTTTATAACTTCTCAGCCAAATATATTTCAACTTCAAACTCTGACAGTCACGTAACTCCTATTATGTTAGAAGCCTTACGATTCTTTGTTCATTGTACTATATATGTCTCTGATTTGCAGTAAGCTGTAATGGAATTATGTGGAAAATATCGTATCTTACACTTATTCCATAACATTACGCTACCATTTCAACACATACTGAACAAGAAACATGGAACATGAACTCTTTGCTCGGTTTAACTTGCAATAAGACTTAATTTAATCCTTCCGTTTGAGTTTTTGTCAAAGTGACGGCAACGCACTGGCACACTCTTAACGTGCTCCTGCAGGTTAAATTCTACTTTCATTTGGTGAAAAATGAATTGTTGGGAAAAATATAATTACAATATTTTTTTAATTTGTTAAAAACAGAAACTTAATTTATAGTTTAAAACATTGTTATCATTGAAAAAAAAGTAATTTTTAAGAGAACTTAGAAAACAGTTTTGTACTGCAAAATTTCAGGAAATTATAGCAGAAAAATTCCAAATGTTAGCTCAATTTTTAAATAATTAAAATTTCAAAAATACTCCGTCTAGCTATACTTTTTCATCCTACTAAGTAAATATTTACATACGAATTGCGGTAGCTCTAAATTATATGGTCTGGTTCATATACACAAACATATACACAAACACATATTCATTTAATTATCATTCTTGGAATAATTACTAGCATTGATTGTCCTGAAATTGATATTTTTTAAAGATGGTGGACCGAAAGATCTAAAAGGACAAGTTTTTACAACAAAAGATTTTTATTTTTATAAATCAGTCAGTTTTAATGATTGATGTAGCAAAATATGTTTAAAATATTAGTAAAAATATTTTGTAAAATATGGCTTACAGAGCAAAGTAGTAAAAAATCTAAAATTCATTATTCATCCATACATTGTTTGATTCACACAATATAAAATGTAATTATTTACTTCATTTAGACCTAGTTAACAGTACTAAAAAATACGTATGTCTACTGGTAAGGATTTACAAATTAGCCATTGGATAGGAATTTGAATGCCTTATCCTGTATAAATTTAATCATGTTTACCTTAAATAAAGATGATTTGTTGAATTAATGATATAGATATTGCAAACGACCATAGAAACCTTTTCTTTGCATTTATTTTTTTAGAAAATATTACATTTATTTAATCAGGAGCTAAAAGTTACATTTTTTTATTTAATCTGCAATAATAGTTGATTTTTTAAAAATCTGAACTTCTGTCAATCTGATGGCAACATGTTGATGAAAAGTAATTTTTTTCCCTTTGAGCAGCTCGTGCAGATTAAATTTTATTGTTTTGTCCGAAATATACAGTTGAAAAACATGGTTAAAATATTTCTTTAAAAAGTCATTAAAAATAGAAGCTTAAGTTAGATGCTAAAACACTGACACCATTAGAAAGATAATTTTTTAAACTTTAACTTGATGTTTGTAAGGTAATAATTTTGCAAGTTATAGCGGAAAAATGCCCAAAATTGCGCTTGATTTTAATTAATTTAAATTCTAATTTAAAAATTGAAAAAATCGCTTCGAAATGTACATTCCCAGTGTCCAAGGTATACATACACCAAATTTGGTAGCTTTAGGTGGAATGGTCTGGTCTGTAGAGCGCCAACACACACACGTTGAGCTTTATTATAAGTATCGATAACAGTATACTTCTAGGACAATCTTATTCGATCTGATATTTTGTAATCAAATCTAGATTAAATCTAAAAAGTTTTGGAGCAACCCTTTTCCATATTCTGTTTCTAATTTTGAAAACGAGATACATTTATTGCTCCTAATTTAATATCGATGTAAGAAATATTTAAGCAGCAAACATTACAATCAGCTGAAATGTGGCGAAACACTTCACCAATGTGGATTCAGTTTCGGTATTTCGAGCATGAAAAAATAAATATTAAAGTAATTTAAATTTAAAAAAAATAGTAAAAAAAGTCTAAAAATTCAAGTTGCGCAATACTTTGAACATAAAGCCAGCGAACTAAAAAATGTGGCTATATAAACTTTCAAGACAGTTTGAAAAAATAAATAAAATCCTTTCCATAGAATATAAAATATAAATAATATTATATTTCATTCGAAATGCTCCAATCTGTGGCCTCTATCAATAAAATAAAGGAGCCAATCTTGTATATGAAACAAAAATGGAATCAAAAAGAAGTCTTGCTCCCTCCCTTCTCTAGTGACGAGCTACTTAGGCGGCACTCTGCTAGTAAGTATTAAATTACTTTGGAAAATAAAACTGTAAATGTGAAAGACCTTTAAAAAAAAGTATTAGCTAGAAATTGAGAAAAACATTGGTTTCTTTCTGCGAAATTATTATAACAAAAATAGAAAAAAAAAAACCTTTTTACCCCATTTTAAAATTTAAGAAATATCTTTTTAATGATAATAGCACACATATTTTTCCGGACATTTTTCAGAAGGATTTTTTGGGGGGCCATTGCTGCGCTAAAATACAAACCTTTCTCATTGTTAAAACTTTATTTGGAACTCTTGAGATCCAACGCTTTTTGCTTTCCCCCCCTCTGTGTTTGTTTATATCGAGCCAGTCTTGTGATGTCTAGTTCTGCTGCTCTGTTTTTTGTGCGAGTTGCAGCTAGCAATCCAGCAATAATTTAATACAGTTTCTTTTAGCTTGTGTGGCATCATTATTGCTCACTGCGACTAATAGGTCTAACTTAACGATGCCTTCGAAAATCCTTTGGTCAGTCATTACTAGATGAGGAAGCCTTGCAAGACTTACTGGATACATTCTGGAAAAGGTGGTACAAAGAATATCGTTTGAGTTATGCCCATACCATCAAATAAGAAAAGCAAAGCAATCACTACGAGGGCGAGTCGGAGACTTGGTCCTATTGCAGGAAGATCTCAGACAGCGGCAAATGTGGGAGAAAGCTCTCGTGGTGAAATTAATCCATGGTCAGGACGGAAGAATTCGCTCCTGCACCCTTCGTGCCAAAGGAAAGGAGATTGCCCAGTCCAATTCAACTGGTCATGCCTCTGGCGGTTGACCAGGGTGGAGAAAATGTTGCAGCAAGAAAGCCAGCAATCATTTAATATGATATAATCATTAGTATGTTTTTTATAATTGTGAAAAATATGAATTTTTTTTTAAATCCAAAGTTACCTAAAGTGACATAATTAAGGGTATTTATGCATTTCGTGCCAAAACTACGCATGAGTTTCAGATCTATTTCCATAGTAAAGACCATGAAGAAATAAAAATAATGATAGTTTTATATCATACATCCTATTAGCTTCTTAGAAAAGTATTTTGCTGTAGTTTTAATACCCCTGGTTATAAGGATAAAGAGAACAAGAACTCACCAAAAATACTGCCGAATTCATCTTGGAAACCAGTTCTGATTCTCTCTTCTCGATGGAGGCAGTAGAAGTTGCTGTATGTCGTCGTGGAGCTGTCCTTTCCTTCCTTATAAAGATGGATTCGCCATTAACATCTAAAAACAAAAACTACTGTCTTGGATGAAAGATAATTAATCCGTTTGCTGGAAAACACTGGGCTCCTTTTTGGGGAAACACTGTGAAATAGTGCAATGTCCATTCTTTTTTTAAGGCAAAGCAAAAAATCATCAATGCTGTCATTATTTGTTCATTTTCCGCTGCACGGTCGACTGGATCTGCAAATGGCTACCACTCCTCAATGTAACAGAATTAGACGAGAGCCGTTTCTTGCTTAATGTCAAGGTCTAATGTCATTAACAAAAGTGGTGCCGCTTTACAAAGTGATCAGATGATATTTTAAAAGAGAAATTGAAAGATAAATCAGTCTGCCAAACAAACAAACAAAAATTGGAAATGGCAACAGAAAAATAAGGATAATAATCACTTGTCGAAACGTAATGGGCTTAATCTGCAAAGGCGATAATGGAGAAACGAGTCGCTCTGTTAAAATGGACCACTTAAGGTATCCGGCTACGTTCGGAGGAAAAGTTTTGAAAAATTAGATTTTTTACAATCTTTTTATAGTTTTCAGATCTATTGCCAATTTTAAATACTATATATACAAAATATTATTTGAATATATAACATATTTTTAGAAATAGGAAAATGTGTAGCACATTTTAATGAAGTGTAACCAGAGCAGTTCACACTCTACCCAAAACTGTGATGCAGGAATCTGATTTTTCTTTGTACTAAAGTTATGGAATATAATGACGAATGAAGTGAACCAAATTTAAGAAACATTTTGAGACATATATAAGGCACAGGAAAAAAAATGCATATGTGTGCATTTTTCAGATAAATTCGCATGTTAATTTTTCTAAAAAAACCTCTAAATGAAAAAAATATTTCACATCCAATAAAATGTTTGGTTCATTTCATTGCCCCTATTATTTAGAACACACTCTGAAATTTTTATGCAAATGCCTCTATTAGATTTGAGATATTATGTCAACGGTGGAGAATTTTGATGAACATTAAAGCTTTGAGAAAACCGCAGTGAAAGACGCATTTTAGCTGAAAAATAGATGACCCTGGATGATAGGTAAGACCTTGCTTTTCCTAAAAAAAGATAAACAGTTTTGGAAAGAGGAAAGTCAGAACTACAAGAAACGACAATTTGAAAAAAAAAATTCGTCAATGATGTCGATAACCAGTGTTTTTTAACGTGGATATCTTAATAACAGGAACGGGGGAATCTTCTCGGACACAAAGAGTGTTCCTCCATTTCCCTTCGACCACGAACAGAAAGCATGCCGAGCAGCAACTGCGCGTCCATCCGATAGGCGAGCCAAGCCTTCAACCTCCTCGCCCCCTCTTGCGTTTTTCCGGGCTTCTTTGATGTCTGCCCTTTTTACCCACACTTTTTCTGTAGAATAAACAGGCATTAAAGGAACCCAGAAAGCCGCTCGAGGTTGGGAACACTTGGCTCGCCTGTCGGATGGACGCACTCCAGGAACCTCAACTTTAGGTAAGCGGTACGTATTTTATTGAGAATATGTTTCAAACAAATGGAAATTCAGATTAAAATTTGCTTGAAAATAAGCCGATTATGGAAAAGTGCAGGCGCTGTGATCACTTCTGAGAAGAGTGTCTCTTAATGTTGAGGGCTTGGTGGCCTGCTGGTGAGGTCTCGGCTGGGGAACAGGATGGTTTCAGGTTCGGGACTCGATTCCACCGAAGAGCCGTCATGTGAGAGGGTCTCTTGCACGTTAAATCCGTCATGGCCAAACGTCCTCCCACTGGTGTGGAAAGGGGGGTGCCTGCTCAGGTGTCATCTGACAGTGGTTCAAACTGACGAGGTCAGTCCTAAAATAATCCTAGTGTTGCTTTACAACGGGACGTTAATATAACCAAAACTAAACTAAACACTTAATGTTAAATATCTGATTAAGAAGAATGTTAGCGCAATCGCTGCCACCAGTCCGCCCCGTGTCCAGATGAGCTCTTCTGTACCACTCCTCAGAGGGAGGAGAGGGGAGGTCATGCAGTCAGAGTGAGGGTCTGAACCAGGGTTCAGTTATTAAATCGGTTCATACGATCGAAATTCTTTTGATTCAAGTCAGAGTGGCTTTTGTCCAGAGACTACAGTAGCTTGGGTTTGGAGATCTGCAGCGCAAACAGGCGTAACATTTGTTAAATGCATAACCAGCTGATTGTTTGGTCTTCTTCTTCGATAAATCTCTTGGGAAAAAAACTCTGTGGCATATCGAAAACTCATCAAAACATTTGAAAAGTCCGGAGACACCCATGCACGTGAATCTGAACAACATAATTCTAATTTTTAAACGTGGTTGTATTTCCTTACTTTTCCTTTTAAAGCTGAATTTTACCAACTGATTGCTTACATTGGGTTGGGGAATAAGTTCGTCACGTTTTTATATTTGCTTTGTTTTACAATGATGTTTTTCAGTTGGACAAAGTGGACAATATTCATTCAAAAGAGCTCTTTCTGCTCTACAAAACTATGCTCATCTTCTTTTTGAGTAATTAACTACTTTTTAGGCTTAGAATTGAAATATCCAGGAAGTAAAATTCACCTGCTCTTCTTCGCTTTTCATCGAGGCCAAAAATATGCTGAAGCAGCACGGGACATTTGCAACGAATATTGAGAAAGTGTCACAGGCGAGTCTACAGCACGGAAATGGTCATGCCTGACCTTCATCCAAAGAAGACCATGATCTGCTTTTGGTGGGATTTGGAGGGCATAATGTACTGGAAAATACTCAAAAGGAATGTCACGATCACCAAGGAGCTTTACACAGCCCAGCTACCTCACGTAAAAAACGATTGAAAAGACCTCGTTGACAAACCATACTCCTGCATGAGAACGTCAGGCCCCATGTTGCCCAAGTCATCAAAGCCGCACTCCAAGAGCTTGAATGGGAGGTTCTTCGGCATCCATCGTATTCACCGGACCTTGAACCGATGGATTACCATCTTTTCCTGTCACTGTCGAACCGTATGAAGGGCCGTTACCTTCGACAATAAAGAGAATCTTAAAAAATCAGACAGGGGAATTTTTTACAGAGTGAAATTGACAAATTGGTCGAGAGGTGGGAGGAGGTCATAAACAGTAGCGGCGAATACATAATCTATTAATTGATTGTTATTACTAATGATTTTCTTTAAATAAAAACCTTTCATAAAAACGCTACGAACTTATTCCCCAACCCAATAATATATCACTGTAGAGTATCAATTTACAGGAAAAGTCAGTATGTATGGATGGTGAAATTATTCCCGGACAGTTGTTACGGATGTCACCTGTCTGGAATAGCTAATACTGATACCATTTTGGATCGCTTTGATTTATTATATCATCATCCATTTATGGTATCTTTATAAGTAAGCTAACTTTAATATCTGGCAACAATCAATCACCATAGAACCCAGGAAAAAAACCATTGTTAAAAAAAAAAAAAAAAAAAGAAGATTGGAATATTTACAAAGAAAAAAACTTCAGTGAAATGTTGGAAAGTGTATATAAAATGCTTTAAGAAAAATACATTAATTTTATGGAAAAAGAAGAAAAGTTTTACCTTAAAAGTTATGGAAAAAAGTAAAAGCTGTGTACCTGTACATAAGAGTTTCCAATATTTTATCTTCTGATGAAAGAATTAAAATATCTGTAATGATTTAAGCAATAGATATAGCAAAACTAAAGATGAATAATCTTTCCTACATATAAAAATTAAGTTTTAAAAAAAATATAAAATAATAAAAATAATGATAATAAAACGATGTTTTACTAAACTTTCGCAGAAACCTCGCTTATACTTTATAATATTTGTGAGCGGAGTTTAAAGAAAATCCTTTCAGTGGCTGAAAAATCTGTAACGTGGAAACTATTTTTGAATTTCACATTTACATATAGGGGTTCAAATAATTGAACAAGAGTAAGCCTCGTCTTTACTCGATAAATTTGACTTTCAGTATAAATAACACAATGTTTAGAAATGCAAATATATTTCAATTTTTACTCAAAACAAATGGTATATTTTAAAGTTAAAAAAACCCTAAAAATTTTTAAACTGAAAAGTTTCTGAAATATTATAAACTCGTTCAGATTTTTACCTCAAAATAATGAGAATACACCAATGATATTTTTGTAATATTTCATATAGAATGATAACTATTATTTTATTCTATGTCTTTTGGCTTTTATAATAATCTCTAAACGTCGTGGTACCGATCCGAGCCCTTTTTGTGGTATCTGAAGATATTTAACGCCTTTAACACTTGTTTTAAATGGGTTTTGTCTCTAATTTTGTGTGTTTTTGACCGCTGTTTCGAGTGTGATCCACAGATATTCCTCGGCATGTCAACAATATCCCATTTTTTTCATACAGTTTTAAAAATGACATCGGTTAAGTGGAAAACATACATACTCTGATAAAGTCGATTTTTGAAGTCTGTGTCCACTCCTTACGGCATATCAGTCGGTATGTCGGTAATGGCGTCGCGAATGTTGTTCTTGAGGTATGCAATTGTCCGTGGTCGATCGACATAAACCAGGGATTTCAAAGTGAGCCTCGTCACTGAAAAAAATGACCGGGTTTTCAGGCAGGTTGCCAAGCAGCATTTCACATGAATTTTGACGGGCTATAAAATCGCGTTCAGTCAATTCTTGCACAACAGCCAGTTCATAGGGATTAAATGGAAGGTCTTGATGAAGAATTCGTCGAAGAGTGGTGTCAGAAATTCCCAGAGCAGCTGCTTGGCAGCTTTCGACATTTTCCGGAGTTCTGGTGGTCCGTTGATGTCCATTTCTGGGTTAAGCGACTCTCCCGAAATGAGGTAACGATAGAATCGAATGACGGGGAGAAACGAGTCTCTGAGGAAGAATTTCAAAGTGAGCGTAGAAGGCACGTTGCGTAGCAACAAGCTTGCGACCGTTAGAAAAGGAGCTCTCGACGGCGAAGGCCCTCTGCCCTCTAGACCAGAGCATGATGGCAACTGACTAGAGAGTGAAACAAACGTGGGAACTTTTCCCTCTAGTAACACTACCTTTCACCCATGTACCTACCCAACTCACAGCTGGGGAGTTTTTTCAAATAAGTTAGTGTCTCTGGCGCACCCTGTAGATTGTTTTAATAGCAGTTAAGTGGTTGCGAAAATGAATGTATGTAAAATTATGCGATATTAAATGGATAAAAGGATACAATGAAACAAAAATGATGTACAATTGTATTTATTAGGCAGATAAGTTGGGTAACTTTGCTTCAAACAATGGAATGTTCAATATAATGAATGATAGACAATGAAAAATGACAGTGCTAAAAAACAGCTGAATTCTTCTTAGCTCGATCTTCTACCCACTGGTTCAATACCTGAAAAAAAATTTCAATGACTTTACATTTTAAATAATCTAAATACAATAATTTTTATCTATCTAATACTATAATACGAGGAATTGTTGCCAAGTCGAAAATCGCCCCAGAATTAATAAACCAGGTAAACTTGGGGGTATGGGGTCTTTGGCCACGAGGAATCGATTGGCACTGGTTTTGAAGCGCTACGGTCGAGCAGTTCGGAGTTACAGATAGGATATTTTCAAACTTTATTAGTTCGCCATAATGGCTACTTAAATTTTCAAGCGGTAACGTGCTGCCATCTATAGCCAATATGGCGAACTAATAAAGTTTTATGTTTATGCTGTTATAGGTTTATAATATGTTTCTTATGTATGTATATATGTCTGGTTTTTCTAAATAAATTTGTCAAAAATATTGAACTTCAACACACTTCAATCTTTACCTTTACTTTACCTTTGTATAGAATAGTTCCCTTTCCAAACTCTAACTTTGTTTAGAATAGTTTACAACGGTGCACTTTAACCGGTTATCTTTTCACCAATGGTTTCACAAATTTTCTTATGGCATGTATTGTTTTGATAAATCACAATTGAAAATTTAAATCTTCGAGTTAGCTTCGATACCTGTTTTCTCCGAGCGGAGCTCGGTCACCCGCTGGTAAAAATAAAAATGAATGTTTGTCTGTATTCTCTTATGCGCTGCCGTACCACTCATCCGATTCCGATAAAACTTCGACAACATACAGCTTGCATTTACGCAAAGGTTATAGGCGTAACACAATCATCTGAAGTATAAAAAATATTTTCAGATCTATTTACCGCATTTATTAACGAGAGATTAACTACCAAATAATTCGCCAAGGAGACTCAACAGATTCAGTAAAGTTGCTCATTTCAATCTAGATCGTTAATATTCCGTTGCTATTGCACGTAAATGCAATGTAAGTCTTTCTCTGAGATAATAGTTTTATCAGAGAGTGTGCGAGAAAGTTTATTGAAACCAATCCTATAGATTTTGAAATTTTAACTAAACATTTAATAAAATTTTAGCGTTTTTTGCAGTGACTTCCGAAAATATGATAGTACAAATAAGTTTGCACCATCTTAGTTTTCAAAGGATTCTCTTTTTAATTATATTAAAGATTTTATGGTATGAATATATTTTCTATATTCAATCCATTTTAAAACAAGATATTTTAATCACATTTTCTGACCTTAAACTTGAGAATTTTGAACTTATATGAAACGAATGACGAGATACAATAAATAGTTTCTTTCATTGCCATTCTGAAAGCATTACAATTCTAAAAGAATACCAAAATCTAATACTTAAAAATGAATCTTTGTTCGTAGAATAGAGTAATAAAAACAGTATAAATACTATTTATGTTTCTTCTTTATGTATCCTTCCGTTTCAATGATTGTATTCATAACCGACAAGAAAATAAATATCAATCTTAATGAAACAAGATAACTGTTTCAAATTCCAAGATTATTTATTCTGTTGCAGCAAAGCGTAGTGTATCAGCCAGTTCATAATAAAAATTTTATTTAAAAGTGAATACGTTTGAAAATATAAACAGAAAATATCAAATGAATCTTCAGAAATGGTACTTAAAGTTTATTAACAGTATTGGAAATATTGTGGAAGAAAGGAAGATCTGTCCACAATTAACGTGAATGAGCTGGATCTAGCGAAGCTCTAGGTAAAATCGCAGCCACGCGACATTACAGTTAAGTTTGAGCTTTAAATTAAATTTATGGTTATTCATTTGTTAGTGTAATAGAAGCTTCTACAGCTTTCTATATAATCCATATATAACTTCTATATAATCCATGATTACTTGGTGAAGATATAAATTGGGAGTTCCACCAGCTGTGGAATCATTTTTGGCTTAAAGCTAATAAACTTTATGTAACCCTCTACGCTAAAAACACTGTTTATGGGCCACATTGACGAATTTTTTATTGTCATTTCTTGTAATTCAAACTTTCCTCTTTCGAAAACAGTTTGTCTTTTCTAGAAAAAAGAAAGGCCTGACCTATCATCCAGGTCACATATTTTTCAACTAATATTTGTTTTTCACTTCCATTTTCTCAACTTTCATTTTCATAAATAAATATTGTTAACATGATATTTCAAAAACTAATAGAGGTATTTATGTAAACATTTCAGCATGTGTTTTAAATAATACTGGCAATGAAAGGAGCCAAAAGTTATATTGTTGGTGAAATACTTTTTTCATTTATATTGGTTTTTAGAAAAATTAAGTTGCGAATTTAAGGAAAAGAAATGCATATAAACGCATAATTTTACCCATCACTTCTTTGCATCACATGATTTTTCTCAGATTTTGGTTCATTTCATTCTATATTGTATTCTATAACTTGTGTGCAAAGGAAAATAAAGTTGCTGCATTACCATTTTGTGTAGAGTGTTCACCGTTTCGGTTCAATTTCATTAACATTTACTACAAGTTTTCCTATTTCTCGAAATATATTATATTTTCAAATATTTTTTTTAAATATTTATATAGTTTACAATTGACAATACATCTGAAAATCATAAATACTTTTTAAAAAATCTCCTTCAAATGTAGTCAGATACCTTAATATTGCTATTTTTTTTGCATCGCCGTGGCAATGTAATGTGAAACTTCCGAAATATAATTTTATTTGTTTACTAAACGTTGGATGCTCATGTTCCTAGAAACTTCGATTACGTCTGTTATACATAGGATTAAATTCATAATGCATCGATAAAATGTTTATAAACACCAAATGACGATTGACATTAAGTTCGTGTTAATAACCTTTATTGTTCACGTGAATCTTCCGAACAGAACCAAATATCAAGACATCAGAGGCCACTAAAAATGACAGTCATAGTCCTAGATTTTCTAGTTACACGTTACAGTTCATAATATTGTTATTTTTGTGTGTGTGTGTGTGAGAGAGAGAGAGAGAAGTTTTATACAGAGCAGTAAAGGAACTACGAGACAATGTTCACATTGCTAAAACTTCCGAACTGAATAAAATAACATGACACAGTTGTGTTAACATGAAA
This sequence comes from Argiope trifasciata, assembly GCA_026543055.1. NCBI lineage: Eukaryota > Metazoa > Arthropoda > Arachnida > Araneae > Araneidae > Argiope > Argiope trifasciata. Next base: position 7,090 of record JAPMOQ010017137.1, on the reverse strand, counting down.
GTTATTTTAGGTATCCGACTACGTTCGAAGGAAAAAAAAAATGAAAAATTGATTTTTTTAGAAACTATTTATTGGTTTTAGATAATAACAAACACTATTAATAAAAAAGCAATTATTTCAAAATATAATGTATGAGAAATAGGACAATTTGCGGTAAAGTTTAATGAAATTTAACCAAACGGTTAACACTATACACAGAATTGTAAAGCAGAAATCCTATTTTTCTTTACACACAAGTTTTAAGTTGTTAGCATTTTTTATTTCCACATTTTTTTTTCCTTCCCATTTTTTGCATTTTGTGTTTTTAAAATTAATATTAAGATATCCGAATACGTTCAAAGAAGAAAAAATTTGAAAAAATGGATTATTAAGAAACTTTTTTTGGTTTTTAGATGTATTGTCAGAAATAAACACTATAAATACAAAAACAATTATTTGAAAATATATTTTGAGAAATAGGAAAATGTGTAGTAAATTTTAATGAAATTGAACCCAAATGGTCAACACTCTACACAAAATGGTAATACAGCAATCCTGTTTTACTTTGTGTACAAGTTATAGAATATAATGACGAGTGAAATGAACCAAAAACTAAGAAATATTTTGCGATACAAAGAAGTGTTGGGTACAAATATGCGTATATATGCATTTTTAACATGAATTCCCAACTTAATTTATCTAAAAACATTTATAAATGAAAAAGTATTTCATCAACCATAAAATTGTTGGTTCATTTCATTGCCCATATTATTTAAAACACGCGCTGGCATTTTTTATGCAAATTCCTCTATTAGTTTTGTGGATATTATGTTAACGGTAGAGAATTTTTATTAAAATTAAGGTTTTGAGAAAATTGAAACTAAAGACACATTTCAGTTGAAAAATAGGTGACCTTGGGTGGTAGGTCTGGCATTCCTTTTCTTAGAAGATATCATCTTTTTTGGGAACAGTCTGAACTACGAAATAATAAGAATTTTTTTGAAAATAACCAATGTGGTTGATAACCATTGTTTTTAAAGAAGTCGTAACATTGATTTTAACGTAGTATTGCTCAAACACATGATAAAAAAATATCTCTTTAGTGTTAACACTTTTATGTCATTTCAGGTGCTTACTTCTGAGTCCACTACTCCACACAAGCCCCCGAACATTCAGTGTCGGGTCAGTCATAACGACGACGGCCGTGACCTGGGCGAAGAAGGTCATCATGAGGAGGACAGTGGCGACAGTGGCTGTCCAGGTGGACATCAGCAGGCTGGCTCTGGAATACGACGTCTGCGGCCACGTCAGCACGTAATTTTCGGTGGCCATGGCAACAAGTCGATAGGAAGCCATTTTCTTCAGTATACGACTAAGGCGTTGCAGGCATACCTACAGAATAATGAAAAAAGGCAGTTCATCGATTAATTTAAGCCAGTTTATCCTAAGGATTTTTTTTTATTGAAGCCTTTGTAAAATCCCCGTGCATCACAGAGTATCACACAATAAGGAATGGTTAAATGTACCATTCATTAATAAGTTTGGAAAAAGGAATGGCTGTTTCTATGTTCCTAATTTCCTAACATAATTGGAATCTGATCTAAAAGAGTGATGCTAAACATATTTATTATCTCTGCACATGTCTAAGAGTTTGACACTTATTATTTCTTTAAATGTATAGATATTTTGAAGAAAGATTTCAATTCGGATGTGTAATACACACATTAATAATCTTAGAATATTGTGTTGTTTCAGGGACGTGTGGCTTGATAGGTGTAAGTGTAGATTCTTTCAATGGTTTTTACGAATCTTTTATTCAAGTGTCGCAATAGAAGAATTAAAAAAAAAATTTAATGTATTTTGAACATTATTTTCCACATTCACTATGACGGTTTTCAATTCTTATACATCAGACAAAATTTTACATCAAAATATCGATAAATTTTAAGAACTATCACTTGCGTAGAAATTCTTTCTACTTACAGAATAGTGCTTTTAGGCCAGATTCCCTTTAAACTAGGAAGGTTCAAACACATTTTGTTGTTGTTGTTGTTGTTGAAGCTTTTATAAAATCCCCATGCACCCCTAAGTATCACATGGGGCTTACAGAACTAAGTGTTCAACACATAGCAAAAGAAAATAAGAATAACTTAACAGTTATGAAGGATTAATGAAAGAAGAAAATAAAATAAGAAAATAAAATTAAAGAATAAGAAAACTGAACAGTTTAATAATAAATTGACAAAAATTTTCAAGAACCTTTCTGGTGGAAACAAGTGGATGAAAATCTAGAGGGCAATTAATGGCTTGGAGAGCCAGTCTTAGGTTCTGTCTTGCTCCGGCAAACTTGAAACATAGATGGAGCACATGTTCAACATTTTCTTCTTCGCCCATGTTACAGTCACAGGCAGATGACGGAGACAAGTTAAATTTATATAGATAGTTTTTAAAGTTGCCATGACCAGTGAGAAATTGGGTAAACTGGGTATCTTAAGGGATTGGCATGGCTCCTTGTTCAGTTACTTAGTAGGAAGACTTTACAAAATAATACAGGAGGTTGTCACATTTGGCGATTTATCGCCAACTAAAGTTACAACTTGATTTCCGAATTATGCATTCTCTGAATTCTTACGAATTGCCTTAATTAATTCAAGTCATTCATCAGTTTAAACCGGTTTGAAGAATCAAGATATTATCAGATTATGCAAGCGTCAATATTTAGGAAAGAGATATCTATCTATAAATTTTGTTTGCTATCTAGAAAAATTAAAAATGAAAGCTAAAAAAAATCATTAAATATAGAGAGAGGGGGGATACGAACCGTTAGAGAAGACTCGTGTTTTTTTCATAACGGTTTAAACTAATAAACGACTTAAATTGTTGTTGTTTTCAATGGCACTTGTCATTGACCAGCCCGCTGATCGTTGTCAGTGATTTTTAAGCCTGAATGAGCGTCCCTTGTTTTTCAGTAGCGCGAACTAGGGCCAAGAGTACGACTTAACTACTTCACAACCCCTTTTTGCCGGGGGGGCACATTTATGCTACTCACAGATAGAGCACAGAATAACAATCATGCCCGAACAAGGACGCCCAGAGCTCTAGGAAGTCACGCTACCTCTTAGACAGGACGCCGGTTGATTGAATATGAATAAAGACAAATAATAACTTAAAATATAATAATGTTCTCGCATAATAACTTGAAATTTGCGATAGTAGGTTTCATTTTCAATTTTATTTATTTATTTATTACTAAAATAAATAATTTATGAAGAAAAAAAGTGATTCACAATTCTAAAATCTGCTTTTAGAAACTGCTAATGGGAAACAGATGGTTAGCAGAAAAACAAACAGAAGGATTTATTTAATGGACTCATTTCTCCCTAATACTTTTTTTCTTGCACCGTTTCATTAATTCTTCCATTTGGAAAATTACATTTAACGCCACCAGAAGGTGCAATCCAAGAGTTCTAAGAAGCGATTGCACAAGGGGAGAGAAAAGGACAGAGTCCCCTCCCCCCGCCCCATTTGAAATGATTTTATTTATTTATTTAACTTTTCAGACTAGTTACAAAATTTACCAATTTTTAAAGAGCTACTAAACATTTTCGATTTAATATTCTAGAATTTGCTTATATATGTCTGATTTTTGATTGAAGGCATCCGACTACGTTAAAAACACTGGCTCTAGACCACATTGGTGAATCATTATCTCTTATAGTTTAGATCCTCTGTTTCAGAAAAAGTGAAAAAAGTGATCTTTTCGAAGAAAAGGAGGGACCGATTTATCTTCAAGGTTTTTTTTTTAAACAAATCATATTTTTCTCCTAAAATTTTCCTTTAATTTCTATTTCTCAAAACTTTTTAATTTTCATAAAAATTCTCCACCGTTATCATATCTCAAAAACTAATGGAGGTATTTGCATAACACTTTCAGCGCGTGTTTTAAATAATACTTTCAATGAAATGAATCAAAAGTTTGATTGTTGCTGAAATACTTTCTCTTCTACAGGTGATTATAGAAAACTTAAGTTGTGAATTTATGGAAAAAATGCATATATAAGTGTATTTTTATTCATCACGGCTTTGCATCTCAAAATGGCTCTTAGATTTTTGTTTATTTCATTCATCATTATATTCTATAACTTGTGTACAAAGAAAAATAGGATTGCTGCATTGAAGTTTTTGGTAGAGTTTTAGCGGTTTTGGTTCAGTTTCATTCAAATTTACTACACATTTTCCTACTTCTGAAAATATATTATACTTTCAAATAGTTTTTTCTGTATTTATAGTGTTTATAATTGACAGTATATCTAAAAATCATAAATGATTTTTAAAAAGTCGAATTTTTCAAATTTTTTTCCTTTGAACGTAGTCGGGTACCTTCTACTCTATCTACAATTATTAATTTCAAAGGAATGAATGATGCAAATGAAGAAACATTATTATTTTAAGAACCTGATATTCGCTGTCGGGGGGGCTTCAAACCCCCCTTATGCAAAAATAACTCATGTGCATAATGCATAACTCATAAGCATGATTCACACTCATACGTATATATTATTTAGTTTAGTTTTTTTTATTTTAATGTTTCATTGCAAAGCAACACTAGGGCTATTTTGGAACTGACCTCGTCATTTTGAACCGCAATCAGATGATGAGGAGGTCACCTGAACTGGCACCCCCCCCTCTCCACACCAGCGGGAGGACGTTTGGCCTGACAGATTTAACGTGCAAGATGCCAGCCCTCACGATGGGTCTTAGGAGGAATCTAATCTCGAACCTGTAACCCTCCGGTTCCGAAGTGAGACAGTACCATTAAGCCACCACGGCCCCATGTATAAATAAAGCATGGTTTCAAAAGACATTTGTGTTGATTTATTGACTAATTTTTATGATGTTACAACTTTTATACAGTTTTTATAATGGTTTCTAAGTTTGGTGCGATGTTTTATCAAAGGCGTTATTTCAACCGATGACGTCAGGACATTCTTTCAAAAACACCCAGTAAGAGCAAATACCAGAATGAATTTCCCTGTAACTTCGTTAACAATTCAAACAAAAATTTGACTATGCTTAAAATTCTACTAAGTAAAATTCTGCAAAAATTCTACAGGAATTACTGCAGGGGTCGCGACAAAATTGGGCACAAAATAAGAGGTCGTAAATGAAAACAGTTTGCACACCACTGTGATAGACTCTCCGTAATCCGGCCATTCAGGATTTAGGATAAAAAAGCGATTTTAGACATCTCGGTAATAAATAATAAAATAATAGAATCTTAAATTATATTTTGTAATATTATTTATTTGTAACACAATTTGGCACATTTTGTAGACTACAAAATGCCGTTTTTTGTACTAAACAATATAATAGATTATGCTATTAACATTAGAATAGAAAAATTTGCTATTAAACAACATTAGAATTTTCTCAAGGGTCAAAGTCCTCAAGCCGGATTGTTTATTACGTCTCATTCCTTGGCTGTAAATGTTTCAATTTTACTAATAGTTATTCTAACGTTGTTCAGTTCATTTGTATTTTAGTTGCAGCAGCATTAGCGCTCTCTATATACAATGCATATTTTATTATAAAAGTTCAATAAATTGCGTAGGTAAAAGTTCATATATTTTTTGTTTTTGGATTGATTATGCTATTAAACTACGTTTTCGCTAAAGTCAGCTTATATTAATCCTGAGCAGCACACCTCTAATTTCACATCTCACGGACTACTGAGGGTCAACTAGATAGAGAAACTCGGCTTTTATTGCATTAAAAGATAAATTATTCAATTAATTGTGATGAAGCTTTCTCATTTTTCAGAGAATTTGGAAGCAAAACTTAGTTTAAAAAATTGTTTTCAGTAATTTTTTTGTTACGAACAAAACTTTTATGATTCCTACTTTTCCTGAATTATAATAGAATTATTCCTGAAAAGTTTTCGCTAGAATTTAATACATTATTGTAATCTCTGAACCAGAAACAGAAGCACAAGGATATTTTTACATCATTATTTGATAATGCAAATTTGCCTAATTATTGCTTTACATCTCGGCTATTTAATGAAAGATGGGGGAGGAAAATAAAACATTCCCAGTTACAAAAAGATGAGAAAGTGTTGATTTAGTAGGAAAAAATAACAAATGAATAAATAAAGAGTGGAAATAAGGACTTCAAACTTCCACCATAAAAAAAAAACTGCAACTGCAGTACAAATAACACACAATTGAATATATAAATGAAACTTTTCATTTGATTCAAACAGAATCTATTTCGTGCAAAACAATGTGACTGCATTCGGAAAGAACTTTTTGAAAAATTCTCCAGAATCGTCATATTTTGGAATTTTAAAAAACTTTTAAGAAACCAAAACATACCAGTTAAATGAATTTGAAAATTTCTTTCTTTCTTTTTTTTGCATTGGCATTTGCAAAAAGGGAGGAAAAGAAAAAGAGTTATAAAGCACGAAAGCTTTCAGTTTAGAGGTTTATCAAATAATTTAAATTTTTCGGATAACTATGAAACTTATTACTTAGCTCTTGAACCAAAGAATAAATTATATTTTTATCCACTCTTTAATGATGAAGTTTGATTGACAAATAATAAGAATTTTTTTAAAAAAAAATTCCCTTTTTGAAGCATTAAAACAATTATTGAATATTTCTAAATGAATAAATTACTTTTTTTCTAATTTAGAAATTTAAAAAAAAATGTGAATTTATACCAAATTTGAACAAAAATATTTTTTAATTTACGAGAGATTTGTAAGAAAATTCTATCAAAGATTTGAATTTGGGAAAATAATATTAAAACGAATATAAAGGCAAATATGAAAATAAATGTACCTACCTAACATAGAAAACAAAATTCTAAACCTTTTCATAAAGACAACTGTTCAAATATTAAGAATGTTAAGTTTTAAAAATCTTCTTAACGTAGTGTGTGTGTGTGTGTGTGCAAACAACCATAAAAGCTTTAAATTTCCAGAGTCATCAAAAATTAAACAGAAATTATTTATATCGGAATCAAAATTAAAATTTAATTCGGAATTAAACAACAAACGGTTCACAAAAATAAAATCTAAATGAAATAAAACCTATTTATGAAACAAATC
>JAPMOQ010017135.1:4087-29535 GCA_026543055.1 Argiope trifasciata | reverse complement strand
GGTAACTATATACAAGCTTTGGTTTATAAAAGCGTCGTCACATTCAATAAGTCTTTGTAGGAAAACATTTGGCTTTCTTGAAGAGTTTTTATATTTTTCAATAAGTTTTAAACTCTGATAGTCACTTTCAAATAAATTATTAACAGCAGCTTGTGGCCCACCTTATTGATTCATCAATCCGGTGTGAAATTCATATGCTTCGGCAACTTTCAGTTTTTATTCACTGTTTAATCAAAGCGCTTGAAAAAACGTCCAAAATGGATTAGGAAATATTGCAATCAAGCATTATTTGTTATCAGTTCATTTGCAACAGCTTGAATATTTTTTTCTGTGAGTTTAATACTGTAAGACACTTTTATTTACATTTTCATTCATCTTTTCGTATGACATTTTTGGGTTTCATAATGATGCCTATAGTGGTTTTTCAATTTCTTCCAGTTCGCTCTGAGAATAGTGGGGAAAACTAAATTTTTCGAGCTCATTTTCGAAAAATCATTAATGCTTTGAGCTTTCGATTTCTTTTTCATTGTGGAATAACAAAAACTTCAACTTTTAATTTTTAAAAAGTGACACGTGATTTTTTTAAAAATATTAAGCTAAAATACTGCAGTGCCATCTAAAACATAACAAGTAACTAATTCAAAAAAAAACTTCAAAATATGTATTAAATAACTTTATGGCAAAATGTATTCTTCTCTAAATGTTTTCAATAAAAATTTAAAGGCTTTTGATATAGCATGCAATTGCTTTTTTTTCACACAATAATAGCGAAAATATAATATTTTTAAGTACAATTCAAAATTTAATGCTAGCATAAGCATGTAATAATGAATACAACTATCTAAATTAAAATTTATTTCACTCATCAACAATTTTAGATTAATTAACAAGATCCATTAATTTTAAAAGTTAATGAGTATTATACATGATATTTTAAAGAGGTAAATTTCAAACTATATGCTGAAAATATTTATCATTAGATTAAAAATTTAGTTTTAGGTCAAACCCACACTTTTTTTTTCCACATCATCATTAAGTACTTTGGCTATTAACGATCGAAAAAAGTTGATGTATTCGAAAATTCGAAATAGAAAGCCGTACAATTGATGTATGAAGTATATCTTTCGTTTGTCACGATCTCAGCGAACACTTTTAAGTGACATTTTTCTCTTCAGTAACGTTTGATTCTTTTTGGTAGGCTTGTTCCAGAAAGCCTTCCTAATCAGTCTCTTAATCTGTACATTGTGCCGTGCTTGGCGATTCAGCGAAATTTCAATACAGTGCTCATTTTTTGAATTATTAAGAAATCACACGTCCTGGACTCGGCCCATTGTTGATGACACTACTAGCAGTACTGCTAGACATTGCCGCTATCGCCGCAGCAGAGCTACTACTGGACGTCGAAGTTCGAGACACACCGGGAGAGTCTTGTTGAGGCTGGTCACTAGCAGACCCCAAAGAGCCATTGCCCATTTTGGTGGCCAAGCTGAAAACCGACGTAGGAGGTGAAGATGAACCAGCAGCAGCCGCAGCTGCAATTGCCGCTTTATGAAGGGAGAGCTCTCCAGCTGTAGCCGCCGTAGGAAAAGCTGCAGCTGCTGTCCTTAGCCTGTTGAGGGAGGAGACTGCAGAGGATTCGGCAAGGGATGGTGTTGACCCGGATGGGCCTCCGCCAATTGGCGGACAAGAGTACACAGCTGATAAGGGGAATGTGCCACCAACACTTGTTACTACACTAAGATTCCCGAGAGTTCCTGCGTACCACGAGGCTGGTTTCGGATAAGGATTGAGGTAGGCCGCCCTTTGCAAAGGGCTCAGTCTAGAGGAAGCACCGGGTGGGAGGTTTGAGGAACTGGGACCTTGCGTCGATGTCGCTGTATCGACAATTGACCATATTCTAGGTTTCTGCTGTTGGCTTTGCTGTGGCAGTTCTGTTGAGGAAGGGTGGGGCACAGAAGAGTTCTGAGAGGATTCGGAGTCCTCGGAACCTAGAGAAGCGTCCGAAATTGGACTGGGCACTCTGTGTGGTTTGAGAAGGGAACAATTTTCTTTGTCCGAGCTGTTGGTGATGACGTGTCCGTCAGTACTTGTGGAAGCACACGATTTGCAATCATCGTCGACATCCACGAAGTCCATTTTGCCATCATCAGAACCTAAAACAAAACAGGGCATTTAGACTGAGTTCATAATAAAATAAATATCAGTTTAAGTTGAATAACGTAATATATTTTGCATGAAGCTTTATACCAATAAAGGGAAAAATCCTTTTCTCTAAAAATTTGCTTCAATTTACGGTTGAAATATTTGATATGCCTAACTATGTTCCCCTTTTCTCAAAATTGAATATAACAGTTTTTTGGGTTTAAGGGAAAAAAAATCCCTTTTAAATGTTTTAGCATTTCTTTCTATTTGCACAATTATATTTTTAAATGTATGCAAAATTTTTGAATTAATTTTTATTTGAATAAACTTATAAATTTCTAATAAAAAAGAATTAACCAGACAAACGTTTGATTTGACTATGTTGAATGAAATAAGTAATTTTTAAACTTTGAATTAATACAAAGAATAAATATATATAAATCTTTTGTTGGCAAAATATAAAAGGCAAGACTGAGAATCCTTTTGAAACCACAATAAAGAAAAATTATTTATTCAAAGAAAATAAATGTAATATGAATTTTAAAAATACAAATTAAAAAAATTTTAATACCAATCAAGGGTATAGAAAAAAAAATTCCATATTTGATGAAAGGAAATTACATTACAAATCTAAAGTTCTATTACATTACAAATCTAAAATTCTATAGTTATTTTTGCTTACATATATATAAATACAGAAAGAAGAAAACCCTAAGATGTTAGATAGTTATATAATATATGTTAACTTCCAAAACCAACTACAAAATTAATCATAGCTCATTATTTATTTCAACTTTGTTTTATGATTTATTTTGCAGCCATACCGAATTTTCTCTTGCTTTCCATTCTTTACCCTAGCGAGGCTTTCTAGTTTTAACGATTATGTCAGACCGTTACGAGATGACATTATATTTCGTTACGGTTCCGAGACTCACTCCATCGAGTTAACTCGCTCCGACAGTGCAAAGAATTATGAGGCGCTTGCATTAACGCCGACAGAAAACTGAGGCAGACACTTAGTGTCTCTATGAGGAAGAAGGGGAGTACCACCCCCGTCGGCCGTTCGAATCCGTGCGGTCACGGTTTCGTGACCACCCATCTGCTGGACGTGAGTTTTGATCCTACCCGAGGGGGTGAAATGGGAGAGTTAAAGTGCTTAGCCAGCCGTATAATAGTCATTTGTGGTTAGGCACAACCTCGCCGCGCAATACTCATCGAAATAAAACATTGATATGTGAGGGGTGGAGAATTACCATCTTCGGAAGCTGTTACAAATGCTGCTGGTCAATGACAGTGGCAGCTAGACTGGCCGGTTTGAAAGATGAAGCCGAAGGAAGAGAGGACGATTTTTTAAAATATCCAATGCATTATTTTTGAAACTGTGCAATTATCCCAAATTAAATTAAAATTTTAAATACGATTTTCAAAATATCCAATGCATTATTCTTGAAACTGTGCAATTAGCCCAAATTAAATTCCAATTTAAAGCCCCAAAAATGCTACACAATATTACCGACAGTTAAAAGGCTGTTATAAGTAATTATATACAATTTTCTGTTAAGGAAGATTCTTGAATAATGAAATATTTGTAAGAAAGATATTCACGTTGTTTTTATACAAGTTATGTTAAATTATCTATTGAATATTCATAAAGATATTTTCATTTCTTAAATTGTTATTAGCCAGCCATATAATAGTCCTTTATGGTTAAGCACAACCTCCCCGCTCAATACTCATCGAAATAAAACATTGATATGTGAGGGGTGGAGAATTATCATCTTCGGAAGCTGTTACAAATGTTGCTGGTCAATGACAGTGGCGGCTAGAAAAACTGGCCGGTTTGAAAGATGAAGTCGAAGAGAGGGCGATTTTTCAAAATATCCAATTCATTATTCTTGAAACTGACAATTTTTAAAGCCCCAAAATACTGCACAATATTTAAATATAATATCATTATATTGTTCTACAATATTGTGACAGTATTACGGGCAGTTAAAGGCTATTAAATGTAATTACATACAATTTTCTGTTAAGGAAGATTCTTGAATAATGAAGGATTTGTAAGAGAGGTATTTACCTTGTTTCTATGTAAGTTATGCTAAATTATCAATTGAATATTTACGAAGATATTTCCATTTCTTGAATTATTATTAGCATAGTTTTTGAAAAAATACTTGTTGCTTAAAATATTTTCCCTTCAGATGGTAATAATGGCTGCCTAATTTTAATTTCCCTACATTTTAAGTTAGGATAATAAGTAGTTTGCATGATAATATATTTCAAAGATTTTTTAAAAAGGAATTGTGAGTAAGCACAGACACACAATAGTTAGAAAAAAGTTATAATTGCGATTTTTGAAATAAAAATTGCTTTCGATAATATCCTTCAATAAATTTACTTTTTTTGTACTTTATTAACGATATAACTTCCCATTAGTTTCTAAAATTTGAATCAAAATTACACGTAATCGAATTCAGAATTTCATAAAGCCATTTTTTTAAAGAAAAGTGCAGTGATTAATATTTTTTTATGATAAGGAAATTTAAAGGATAATTGGTACGCTAAACTAATATTTTTTAATCTTATTTGCCTTCTATATACAAGAATATTCTTATTTTCTTTCTATACTTCAATATTAAATTTTTGAAAATGTAAATTTTGCTGTTAAAGGAAATCATTAATTACTAATTTACCTGTTTTATAGATGTTTTATGTCAATTTAGTGTTTTGGCTGACTCAGCAATTTGTAACCAGTTTCATACAAGTCAAGTTAACTATTGAATTTTAAAATGAAAAAAAAAAATGAATGTCACCACAAATCAATTTGTTTTCTTTTCCTTCCATATCAATAAATCATGATCATGATAAAACAACTAGAGCTTAAGTTTATAGGCAGGTTTTCAGATTACAAATAAATAGTATATTTCTGAAAATCCAAAATAGTATGCGAAATTGTCAAGAACTTGGTCTGCCATAAACTTTTTTAAATGTGTTTCACATGAGGCTTTATTAATAAAAACTCACTGGTGCATTAAGTCTGGATGTGTTAACTTTATCCCCATTCTTTTCACTTCAAAGTACAACGAATAAGCAGTAATCCTACATTTACGACTCTGCGGATTTCAGAACAGAATTCGTTGTAAAATTCGCAGTTAAAGTATGTGAAACTACCTTAACAGGAAATATAAAACTCAGCGGACCTATGTGAAACGCGACTTTTTTTCACCCTTAATAATGTATCTGTGGAAAAATAGACTGTTGTAAACAACATTCCCGTCAAAGAATCTAATACCGAAACACCACTAAATCTAGTCAAATGTCTTGTTCGAAGGATTTTGATTGCTTTGTCATGGGGCTAAAATCGAGACGCTGTGACATGAGATGCTCTTTATGGGAAATTCATTTTCCTTTTTTTATCAATATAACCCTTCAATTGAAATATCTTTTATGGATACTTATTATAGACGATTCCTTTTTTTACTCCGACAGTAAAGCTGATTTGTCTCTGAAGAAAATAAGAACTTCATGATGTCCAAGCAGATATATCTTAGTTGTTTGTTCACTGCTCGTGACAAAACTACATTTAGGTTTATATTTGTTAAATCTAAAAATATATATTGCAAATTTCAATGATTATGGCTGAAATTACGTTTGGATTCTTCACTTCCATTAAATTTTTGAGCTTAAATTGCTAACTTCTCTATTTATGATGAGCTATGATTGTTTTTCAATTAAATTGAAGTAAAGATTGTGGGTTTCTACCACTAATTTAATAATTCAAATTTATAATCGTTAATTTCATTTATAGATTTCAATGAACCCATATTTGTTTGATTTTAATTTTTTCCTATGATTTCAAAATAATAAATAATTTTTCAGTTCAATTCTATGATCTATTTCTTAGCATTTTCACAAACGTACCGTTCAATTTTGCATTTCATATTATAAGAGTCTTTTTGTTATTCGTCATTGTTTCTCATAATTTTGATACTTGATCTATTTTGAAATCAATTTGTCATCACTTGCAATCAATTTAATTAAAAGACGAAAATATAATATAATTTGTGGTCATCCTACTGATAGCCTTATCGTGTAAATACAATTTACAAACGTGGTTGAGCAAAGCAAAATGCGTTACTGCCAAATAGTTGTTTGTTTAATATAAGGTTAATGTTTGGCCTGAAATTTAAAACTTATTTTCTTAACAACTTTACCATGCACTGTTACATCATATAAAGAAGTCAGCTAAATACCTATTGAATAAAATAGTTTTTACTTAGATCCTATATGATGGAGGGCAAAATGAGCATTAACTTCCGTTTTTCAAAAATGAAGGAATAAAAAGTTTGTTAAATTCTTACGCCTAAGATATCTTTTAAGATAAAAAGACATATATCTAACAGAATTAGTTATCTAACTCCATACAACGCATTCGAAACTGTTTTGATATCAGAGCGCTTTTCTACTTCAAAATTTAAAACGAAAATTCCATTTTACTCAGATGCATTCTGCAGATTCGTATTATTAAACAAAATTATTGGTCATTATTGGGACGCTATTATGGTTTAAACAGCGGTCCAATGCATATAAACTAAACAAGTAGCCTTCAGTGCATTTTAATGAAGTCCTTAAATTTTCATTTTAGTTGGCAACTCTCAAAATTTTACTGCATCTAAAGTTCCATTCATGACTCTTTGTCTCAAAATAATCCAAATTCCGGTTTCAGAACATTGTGATCTCTCTCTGAAAAGAATGAACTTTTCAATACCTATTCACTCCCCATTTAGGCTTTGTCTCTGTACTTAGCGATTTGAAAGCAAATATCCCTTCCCCCATCCAGAAGGCTTTTCCTGGAAAATATTCCTGATCACACAAACTTTCTAATTTCTATTTAAAAATGACGTCGGGCCTAAATGGAAAATCTTTCCCCGCTGCGCTGTCGGCTCAAAGACATTGAATCGCGACTATTCAATAAAGTCAATAGTCTTCCAGGAGGAGAGGGGGTGGGAATACTGGTTATAATCCTTTCGGCAGCGCTTTCAAACAGCCCATGCTATAATCCTATGCATGTGCTGCCTTTGGGGAATCCATTTCACCCAAGCGACAGTCTTCCACCGCAACCAATCGGTGCTCTGGAGGGATGACCCTCCCCCCGGTTTCTGGGAGGGAAGCAGAAAGATCGTGCCACAATGTGGAAAAGGGTCACGTGATGCTGCTGCCTCCTTCAATTTGTGCCTCCTCCACCATCTTCGCCTCCCCATCCTCTCGTTCGAATACGCGTGTCGCCATCTTTGTCCGTTCTGTCCATTATCTGCATCTTTTTTATTCACGTTGCAGGTCATCACACCACGAATGGAAGAAACTAAACACCGTTCCAGTCCGTCTAGGTTGTTTTTATATCAGACATAGAAGTGATTTGTTTGAAAAATAATCACATTTTTCATATTTTTCATTAAAAAAATACTAAATAAGTCAGTTTGTTTCTGAAAAATGACGGCCTTTGGTTGATTTGCACTGTTAAGAAGTTAAAATGAAGATGCAATTGTTGTTCCACTCAAGAACAGAGTCATATATGCCTCAAGTAGCAACGTATTACAATAATTCCATGCTTAAAAATTTGAAAAATTATTCATACCTAGCCTTTACTTAAGATTATCTGCATTTAAAAACAAACTGATGCCAAAATAAATTCTAAAAAAGTAATTAAGACTAAATTTTAATATGGTAGAAAAATTATAATCTTTTCTTAGTTACTGGATATTTTAGCATTCCCAGTAAGTTAAAAACATCATGGTATATTTATGCACATTTGTTTTGCTTGTTTAAAGATGATAAGACCAAAAACAAATTGAGCACATCTTAAAGTAAGATATAAAATGAATTACACGTATGCAATAATATTTTCGTTTCATTTATATCTTCATTTCTGTGGTACTACACCCTCTTTTTTTTCTAATTGTTGGGTATTCATAACGTTTCTACTTGTTTCGATATTTCAATGGAATGTTTAATGCAATATCGAATCGCGTTTAAATAAATTTTTGACAAGATAGCAGCTTAATGTAAAAAATTGCATCACGCTGTCTATTTGAAATATCTAAACATCATACAGTTTCTTTAGGTTATATATAACTCATGCCAACGACTGTCTGTCTAAGTTTTTACAGATTGTAGCAACCTATGTTATTCCGATCATTTCATTGTTAATTGCATTGTTAAATAACTGTAAAATAGGCTTTCTTCTTGCTTAAATTTCGTATCGAAGAAATATTTGGGTACGAAATTTGCACATGTATATTTGATCTGTATGGAGTTTTGGATCACATCAAAATGAAATGGAGGCAATTTTTTATTTCTAGAATTATAACTTTCCATCGAAAAATCAGGAATGATAATCTTGAAACTCATACAATAAATAATGATAGTAACATATCCATGTAGAAACAGTTAAAATTGTTATTTTGATGTCCCTTTTTAATAACTTTTAGACTATCATTTCCTGTTAATTATCTCGGAAATATAATTTTTATAATTTCGATTATCGAATTGGTTTGATGTTAGTATCAATAAGTTTGTTCGTAATTAACATTTAATTAATTTTTCTAATGATACGCAGCTAATACTAAAGACATTAATAATGTCAACAACTAACAATGTGACATATCTAAAAATGGCCAAGCCTTCTTACCTGAGTTTTGCCTTGGATGGTGAGGATCACTCCTCCTCCTGTCCACATCGTGGTCCTTGTCCATCCTTTTGGCATCGGATTCTTTGATTCTCTGGTCTGTGTCATCTCTGTCATCTAGGTCGTCGTCTTCACATCTGTTTCTTGGAGACCACGTCATCTTGTTCTCTTTCTTGAGCCTTCTTCGGGCATTGGCGAACCAAGTGGACACTTGGGTGAGGGTCATTTTGGTGATGATGGCCAGCATGATCTTCTCTCCTTTAGTTGGGTAGGGATTTTTGCGATGTTCGTTTAGCCACGCCTTCAGGGTGCTCGTAGTCTCCCTCGTCGCGTTTTTTCTGCGTGCGCCGTTCAAGTCCACCCCGTATCTGTGCAAATAATAAAAAAAATTACGGTCAAGATGCATAATTAGAGTAAGAATGTAAAAAAAAATGTAAGAATTATGCAAAAATGATAAAAAATTTAAAAATTGTGTAAGAATGTAAAAAAATATAAGAATTATGAGAATTTAAAAATACTTTTTGAAAACAAAAATTTGATGATACAATTTTAAGGCGTCGCAATCATATGTAATCGTTTGAAACAAGGCTTATCTTCAGAACATTTCCCAGTGATTCATGCTAATGTTATTGTCATTTTTGATTTTTTGAAAAACTGAATTACCGATCGAAAATATTTACAAACTGTGTGTTTATTTGAAGAAGAAAATATTTTTAAAATATGAAATGCCCGTTAAACAGATTAAAAGAATTAATTTTGGTATAAAAATCAAGAAATTCTATTTTCTCCATTCTTTTTCTGAAAAATAAATATTACAGTTTGGGGACATAATAATGATAATAATTAATATAATATAAATATTGATAGGGATGAAGCTTTTTGCTCTTATCAACAAGAGAGATTCTTTAAAAGACTTAGTGAAATAGGAAAACATTAACTTGCCAATCTATGCTTTATTAACATATAGATAAGCCTATTTCAATGAAAGATTTTGATCAAATTTTTTAAAACTGTTATATTCCTAGCCTATACTTATTTGTCCACAATTATTTCGAGCGCTAACGAAACAGCTGTCTATTAATATTTCTGTTGTCCAACTTTCATGTAATCGAATATTCGACAAAGAAACCATATTCATGATCGCATTTTCATTATATTCAAAGTAACATTTTAGTTATTTAAAAAAATTTGGAGAAGGCACATCAGCTAATTCATTAATATTTGTAACAAAGTAAATCGGGGGAAAAATTTACAAAATATTTTTTAACAAAATGGAGATTTTGATTTAATTGAGAAAATATGTATATTTTTTAAAGATACAAGGTAATTTTTAAAAGGTATACAATGGATTAAATTTTAAAATAAGCAGTGTTATGTTTAATTAAAGAACTCGTCAAAAAATTAACAACTCATTAATTTATTTATGCATAAATTTTTAAAGTGAAGAACATCAATTAACTAACTTGAAAAACAATACTAAACACAAGTTAGAATTAATATTACCTCAGTTAATAAATATTAATATTATTTTAACCTTCGGATTAATTGTTTGACATAGTGATTAAAAACATTAACCCAAACATTTATAGAGACATTTTAAAGATATCTTGCCGGGAAATAATTTTTAGGAGATATAATTTTTTAGAAAATAAAACATATGAAGATTTTAAATATCATAAAGGATTGAAATTTGTCTGCAATCAAATCAGCCAATACATATTGTCCAAATTTAATTTCATAAAGTTATCTAAATTTCTAATGAATGTTTTATTTTGATTTCATAATTTTTAAACTTATTTTCCTCTTTTCATAGTTTTAGTATGTAAGAAACAATTGTATGATCGTATATGCGAGTATTTATGTATGCGAGTATAATGCGAAATTTTATATTTAAATTTCTTAAACTGAAAAAAAAACTGCGCAAAACTGATTATGATAACTACAAAATGCAGAATAAAAAAACCGCTTTTGCTTTAATTTTCCAAAAATACAATAATACTATCGTTCACTGCATCAAGACATTAAAATAATTCATACATTGCTTTTTGTGCTCTAGAAATATATTTGGCTCACAATCAACAACGTATCGCGAATCTTGAATTATACTATTTTTGGGTTTAACTAAAAAATATTTGTTGCAATCTTTAAAAATATCTTTACTATTTATCTTACGATACCATTATTTAATGTACTATGATTTTATTTGGAAATTATCAACACAAGACGTTCTAAAAATTACAAAGATATTAAAAGCATTTAAATAAAGGCTCTGATTCGTTAAAATTCTAAGGAAAATGGCGTTAAAATCTTATAACTATCGTTTCCAATCAATAACGGACGAATCACGAGCCCTGAATTATGCTAGTTGTGGTTTAACGAAAAACTATCTGCAGCAATCTTTGAAATTACCTTCACTAACTTTTTTCTATTCCCTTATTTAATATATCATGAAATTATCAATATAAGACGCTTTGAAGACTACAAAGAAATTAAAAGCATTAAAATTAAAGGCTTTGTTTCGTTAAAAGGCTGTGGCAAATGGCGTTAAAATCATACGTCTATCATTTCCAATCAATAACGGACGATAATCCCCACACCCGACGCAAAAGCGACCTGTGTTCCAGTTGCTGAAAGGCTAATGTTTAAATGATTGTCCGGCTGGCTATTAATATTTACATACCGAAAGTAGTGGTCAGTCGTCGAGGGCAATTATGGACAAAATTGCGCTCCACACTAATGAATGCCTCCGTGTTGGGAACTGGGCTTTCAATCTGCACGATATTGCCACGGAGGGCACGCTTAGCTCACGCGCCAAGTTCTCCACCCCTCGTTTATTTTCTCCGCTCCGTCAGCACACCTGTCCGTCCATTTACCAACAACTCGGTTTATTTTACGTGATTCACGACGAATTAGAATCGATAGAATTCTCATGTAGGAATTTATAACAAACTGAAAAGTTTTTTTTTTTTTCAGTGTGAGTAAAATATGCTGAAAATGTACATGGATATATCTTTACGGAATAAATATTCAATTAGAAATTGAATTTCTTGCTTTCTTGTATGAATAAAAAGAAAAGGCATTGTGATAATTAAAATGTTCTAACTCGTTTTAAAGATATATACACGTTATGAATTTCTCAGATATAGACTTTTTTATTCAGATCATTTTAAAGTGATCATTATTTTAGATTTAGATCACTTTTGGAATTAGACTTATCTAAGTATATGATGCCTTCAAAACAGAAAATACTTGATAACTCAGATCTACTATGCAGTTTTATAGATAAAACTGCGCATTACTATCAAATTTTAAACTATATCTGTTTTGGGGAAATCAGACAGCTTGTATACATATGAGCATTATAATTTTACGATGAAAAGATTAGGTCGATGAAATTTGACATTTTTAAAACCAAAATTATAAAAGGTTTCTAGAAAATTTTTTCATGAGTTGATTGTTTTCTTCTCTGTTGATATCTGCGTTTGTGAAAACCAAACAAACTATAAAAAAAATTCATCTTATTTCATTAGAACAAATTTTAATTTCATGAAAATTAACGATGAAATATCTTTACGAGCTCTCTTAAATCCATTATTTAAATTTCGATAATAAGCAGTCATTAAAATTTACGAAAACGAAAATTCTTTCAGTTTAAATATCATTTAGGATTTAATATATTTATTCATAGATTCCAATTCTGAATTCCCGTCTTTTTTTTATGGACAAATTAATTCAATTTTGTATAAAAGTGAATGTTTATTCTGCGGAATTCATTGTTTATTATTTCTAATTTCAAAATGAGACGATTATTTTTAAATTATTGCGTTTTCAAATTTTATTATTCATTATGAGTCAAGATATTTTGCAATGATTTATAATAAATAGACATAAGGAATTAATACTGAGAGTAAAATTCATGAAGATACTTGTCTCCAAAAACAAACTTTTCTGTATTTTCAGAAAAAAAGTTTATAATTTCACCACCTCTTTCTCAACGATTTTTTATGAATTTCATTCAAATCATTTGATGAGAAATTATCGGCAATGATTCCATCACACACGAATTTTACAAATTAACGTCTTAACACAGTATAAAAACTGTATCTGCACTGTCAGCCAAGGAAGGCAGTGATTTCAATTGCTCATTATCAGCTCTTTAAATCAATTATGAGTTTAAAAAAACATTTAAGGTATGTGAAAGAAAATATTTTCATTGCCGAAGAATGTAAAATGCCAAAACCCCATCGCAGCAAAAATGCAGCAGCTTTGGGACGTGGGAACATGAAACAATGTCATTTAGATTCAGGAAAGAGGAAAACCTCCCAAGCATAGCAAAGGTAATGGGTAGCTTTAGTGATGATAGGGTTCACAGGGAAGAATTAAGCTCATCCAATAGTGATGCCGAAATTGAAAAATAATACATGGTTTCAAAATAATGATCAAGATTTAGAAAATCGGCACTTAAAGTAAAATGAATAATCTCTTCATTTACGTTGAACTGAGCTTCAGTCCATGAATGGAATTACTTATGTTTCAACTAAAGATATGCATCGAATACTATGCTATTTTGCTTTTGAAATTGAAATTACCACTTATATACTGCTGATAGAAATAGCATTGCCTAATCATTAAAGAATTGATTATGCGTTTTGTACAAGAATAACTGTGCATAGAAATTTAAATTTATTATAATATTTACAACATTCTAGGCAAAATATCCCATAAATTTAATCTAATAATAAAATTCTGAAATATTCATACGATTTCAATGATGTGAATCATAAGAATCATTTTTCTAGGCCTTGATTGAATCTTTTAGGGGGTATATTTACTAGCCTTTGAAATATTATTTCAAAATTATAAGCATAGTTCGTGTGATAAACGAATTTATGCGATATACACGAGGGTTATAATTATAGTTCCACTTTGAAAGGGTTATAAAAGGAAAAGTAACCAACTAAATTTATCAAACTTGATAATAATTTAAAGAAAGTCATTTAAATTTCTTTTCTTTAAAAAAATTAATTCGATAACTCACAATTGGGAGTGAAATGGCTCTGTATCAATATTATTAAAAGAAATAGGACATGAAGACGCCGGTTTAAAATGTGTTAAATCGTCTCTGAAACGTGTTACAAAGCATGTTCAATGTATGTTATCACAAAAGCACTGTTTTTGGAGATAATCTAAACATTTTGGTGAAACTGAAAGAAGACATGTGCGAGAATGGAGTGTTGCGATTTAATTTGCTTTCAGAAAATGGTGGACATCACTCTGAACATGCTTTGTACCATGTTTGAAAAAACGATTAATCACATTTAAAATCAGTGACTTCATATCCTATTTTGCTTTAAAATATTAATACAACACCATTTCACTCCTGATGGTGAGTGAATTGAACTATTTTTGACTAAAAAAAATTGTCATGGCATCCTTTAAACAGTTACCATGTTTGATAAAATTTGGGATGGTTTATCTTTTATGACCATTTCAAAGTGAAACTTTAATTATAACTCCCCTATATCTTAAAATATTTAAGAGTTTTAGTAAGTATTTATTCTTAAGTTTATATCGAATGTTTTCAAAAGTTGAGTCTATCATAACTAACCGAATTTAAAAGAAAAGAAAAAAATATTATTCATGGCTTTGTCATGCTTTTTCAGAAGTGTGATTTCAGTTCCAATTTAGAATGAGATTTAAAATTCATGTAATTAATCTATATAAAGTCTGAAAAAAATCTATGGTTGAAAAATGATTGCATTCTTTAAGTCCCAAAAAAAATTCAATTAATGCTGGACAATTATTCCTCAACTTTTAAATTTATGTTTATCAAGTAAAAGAATAATTTCAAAGATTATTAGTTTAGTAATAGCGTATACATAAGAGTTTAAATTAAATTTAAAATGTTTTAAATAAATTTCAACATCATAATCTTTGATTCGAAAATCATACTTTCGAACAATATGTTGATATTTATTTAGTGTGCGTGTTCATAGCCACGCGCAAGGTCTATCAATTTTAATAGTATTGGCACGATATTTCACATGACTCTCACCATTCAATTCCAATAATTATTTGCACATATTCGTCCAATAACGCCCCTTTTTGAATTGATCAGGAGTTGCCTGGATTTGCACGATGCTCGCGAACAATTGCAACATGAATTATGAAATCAGTTCGTGCTCAAAGCGCGTGTACGGCTCCAACCATTTGATTCGTTGTCTAAAGGTCGTGACACCTGGATCCCGTGAAAAAAAAATACTTCACTTTATAAACGTGTCGAAGTAGTGCCAGGTGGGACAAAAATTATGCCATTTGTATTTTTTAATAAAACGTGTGTCTGTCTATGGTGTGACACGAAGAAAAATACAAATGTGCAACTTATTGCCGTGAAAGACTAACCGAACGATTATCATGATTTCATACGATAATTTGAAATCTTGATTACAGCTGCGTATTCGTTGCAACTATGGCTGTTTTCCTTTTCTCAGTTTGATATAGGGAGCAGTTAAAAATGAATTGATTTTCTTAAGATAAGACAATTAGCTTCAAATAAGAAAAACAAACAGAAAAAAAGAAGATTTTAACCTATAGTACGAAGTATCGCAACAAGATAGTACTTTAGGATAGATTCATTAATGCTGTTTAATTTGTTTGTTTGTTTTTACATATAATTATGCCATTGATATATTTTACATTGATTAATGCCATTATACCATTGCACACTCTCGAAAGATGTATTTAATACTGCAACAATGTCTGTGTGCATGTATCCAGAAACAAAACATTGAAAAGGAAATTAAAATATACTCAGAAACGCTTTTTTTAAATTATTAATTTAAGAAAATTCATGTGGAAATAAAATTCATTTCATCGAAAAGTTATCTTTTCTTTAAAAAAAAACATTGTAAAAATTGTTTATTTTTCCTATACGTAGTTATTTAATGAAAACTCAAAATTTCAATTCATTTTTGCTCAAAATTTCAAAAAGCTTTCTAACTGAGAATCTTTAAGACAGAAAATTAGTACCTGCAGCATTTGAGAGTTTTATATCATACAGTCTACGTTCATTTGAACGATTTTCAGTGCAGAATGTCGAATTATGGTTGTTAAAATACTAAATTACAAGTTATTGATAGTACATTAGCCTACTCTAGCATCATCATGTTAAAATCAATGGAAAATAATGTGTTTAAATATTTAAATCCAGTATTATAAATGAACCTTAATAACCAGAAATCCACATTTTTAAATTGATATTTTAAATTTGGATATATGGGGCAATATTCAGCCAAATCTGCATTAAACACGTTCTGATTAAATTTTAGAATCTTGCAAAGATGTTCTTGCAGTAGTTGAAGATACAAATTATAATCTGTACATCATGTATGCATTACTTCACATGAATTACATCGAACATTTCATTCCTCTTTTGTTTCATATACGAAATAGTCAAAAAAGAAAAATTCGAATTCAAGATTCCGATTAATATTTAATTTTAAAATCTTACTATTATATTTAAGAAAAAATCGGATTAATTAGAGTTATTACTCTTAATATACTGTGAATCCAAAAAAGAAATTAATTGTGATGAAATTGGGAATTAATTGTGAATCGTGGGTGGCAAATTGAGATGAAAGCATGTGCCAAATAAACAAGATTGCGCTTATGTGGACCATACAAAAAGCACTTCAATTCTTATGTAAATATAGGTTTATTCCAAAAAACAATGCGTAAATAAGGAATAAGAAAAGGTATAAAGGTGATTTTTTTTCCCGAAATTTGGAATCTCATATCTCCTACTTCGAAAAATATCTTGTCCACAATGATTAATCTCACAACCCAACTATGGTGACTGTCAATCCACGAAGTGTAATCGATCGTTTTTGGATATTTCAATTTGTAATTATTATTTACACACAATTAGACTAATTAAACTAATAACATTTAAAAACTGACATGAAGACTGCAAAAAATTTATTAACAGTAATTTTCACTGGGTCATAGGCTTATTTTTCGTGTGACTTTATTTTGGCCTTTTATAAGAGGAAAAGGAAATCTGGTTTATGATTTTCACAGCAAAATCTTAGAATTGTATCATATATTGGTAGATAAAATATGTAGGCAAAAAGTCCAAGTTCTTCTGTCTGTATACAACAAAGAAACGCAATGTGTCAGACAGAAGAAATTTGATATCAATTTTGAAGCCAGATTTGTAAAAATGTATCCTTTTTGAGACGAAATCCATCCATTGAATAAACTGTTAATCAGCCACTTTATTATTTTTTTTATAGAGCTGAGTTACTCAAAACTTCAATAGGGGGATAGCGAAATAACATTTTTTGGTCGTATTTTGTATAATATCATTGGAAAAAAGCTCAGAAATTCATATTCAGTTTTTTTTTAAATATGTGGCCAAAATATAATATTACGAATGTATACGAGAACCTTCAGAACGAAATACTTCGTCTATTTCATTTTCTAAAAATGTTCACAAGAAATATCAACTTCCAGAAAATAAATTTCTAACACAAAACAGATAATCGATAAATTCGATTTAAAAATCAAAATCCTAAAAAGACAATATATCAGCCTTTCGTGCATGAATGAATTAATATTCGTGAGTTAGTGATCTGAAAAGTTCAAAAAGAATAAAAATAAAGTTACTATTTTTATACATAAAGACATTGAAAAAAATATCTGAATTCAATTATTGCTAACTGAAGTCCCACTAATGGAATTATTTTTAAAGCATTCTTGCTTTCTCAGGCTGATTATAAAGCTTTTAGTGTGTTTTTTCGTATGTTTTCGTGAAAATAAACTCTTGTAAATACTTATTTCGCTGTTAAAACAGAGTATTCATTTTAAAGAAAAGAAAGCATCTTCTTTTGTGTTCCTGCATTGTACTGAGCAAGGACTATTAGTTGATTTTAAAACAGTCACCGACCATTACTCTTTCAAGAATGATATTTTTCAGTTTTCTGTAATGGAATCCTCTTTTCTGTAGTGCCTTTTTCAGCTCCTTTCAAAATATGTCAAAGAAGAGAGAAAAAAAATGTTTTTAAAGCAAGTAATACACACTGAACAGCAAAGATTTCGCTTCGACTCCCCCCTCGCTCTCCAGACTTAACGTTCGACAGCTTTTAACATCACTCCAAATAAGCGTCCGCGAATGAGAACGGAGTAACCCAGTACAAAGCTCCAAGAACGTTATAAAGGGTAAAGAAGAGAGTGGTCGGGTAAAAAAAAAAAACGTCGGAAAGCATTTCGTCGTGGTAATTGGATCGAGGAAATAGGGGAGGGGGTATGGCATAACAGGGAGTATCAGTGGTCCTCGGAATCAAAGGAAGAAATGAAGTGAGTTCAACAGATCCCTTAGATTCCCGTTCCTGGCGGAAGATACGGAAATATGCAAACTGGAGTGAGCGGGCTCAAGTAACTGGAAAAAAGGAGAGGAAGGGCTGCTTATATGCAAAAAAAAAAAAAAAAAAAATAGATGAAAAAAAAAAAGAGGCAAACTTGAAAGAAGGGAGGGAAGAAAAATATTCGGTGGGCTGTGACGGTATAAAAAGTTCAACCGAGCGATGCAGAAAATTCTAAGCGTTCCGCGCTTTTTATTTTTATTAACATTTTTTATTCCTTCGAAATTTTTTTTCCTCCTTTTTTCCCCCTTTCAGACCCTCTATCCCATTATCGGGACTCGTAACTGAGTGAAAAATTGGCGTATTGACTCGCACGCCCCTTTTTCATGGCTTTCGAATCTGACTGTGCTCATTACGGTGAATCCCTTCTTGCGGGCGCCCTGGCTTAGGGCCCCGTGAAGCCTTGTTCCTTGAGGCCCGGGATGTTTGTTCGACACGAGATCTATCAGCCCCCTCCTTTTCCGACCACCCCCCACGTGGGCTTATTCAAATGCCTTACTCATGTCAGGTTTGGTCAGATTCACCCTGGCTGACTGATGTGGAAGCAAGAAAGAACAAAGAAAACAAAAACTCGCTTCCGCGCCCCAGCCGCCCCTTCCCTCTGCGCCCCGGCGTTATCTGCTTATATACTTTTTACATATATAAATGCCTTCCAGGCACAAATTCCACGCACACATCTGAATTTGCGGATCCCGCATACATTCGCCCACCTTTGCTACTATGCCGCATTCGCGGCTTATTTATATTTCGCCACAACTATTGCAAGGGCTGCAGAGCCCCTGCACTTTTCATTTGTATACGGATTTTTTTCCTCTTTTACCCGGTTTTCGCATTTGTTGTTTTTCAAAAACCCTACTCTTTCTTTTTCCCTACATATATGTATATGTATACACGCTTGTGTATATGTGTATATAAATATACGCATACATAAAACTCTGCGTGCACCCCCTTTTTTTTCCTCTCTCTCTCTTACTTCCCTTCCGGACGCCCTGTTTTCATTTTCGGTGTTTTTGCATTTGAATGACAAAGTGGGAGAAGATGTTTTTTGTATGCTTTTTTTTTTCCTAGGGTGAAAATTCGCGAGAGAATGTTTTGCATGCGTCGTGCAAGATGAAAACAGAGAAAGAGAGGAAAAACTGAGGAAAAAAGAAGCACCTACCAAATTCTTCTAGATGAGAAAATACGTGGATATATTTATATATATAAAAAAGAGGCAAATGGAAGAAAAGGAAAATATCACTTTCAGAAACCAAGATATTTTGATGCAGCCTTAACATTCTCTGCGGACTTATTTTTTATTTTATTTCATCCATTATGTTAAGAACCATTTTTTTTTTTTTTTTCGTCCGTAGCGAAAACTCCGGCACTCTTTGTAAATGTAATCGGAAAAAGTTGCCGATGCATTTTTATTGTGTAGGACAAGTTTCCTGCGCTCTCTTCTGTCTTTCTCTTTTTCCACTCCTTTTTTTTTTTTTTTTTTTTTTTTTTTGTAAAAATAGAGAAATGACTTGGAAAGCGAGCCATTTTTTCCCTTATGTCCATTTTTTTTTTACAACTCAGTATTGTTTTGCCAGATGAAGATATATTTTCTTACTCTAACCAAATAAAAATTCTGTCAAAAAAAAAATTTGCATGTCAGCGCTGAAAGAAATTCTCAGAGCTAATGAACGTTACGATAAACAAAGCTTCGAGAATATTTTTTTAACTTCATATTGCAAAAAAAAAAAAAAGTAATTTTTTTCAATTATTGAAATAAAAAGAATACTATTGGGATTGGCGTAGTTTTAACTTTTAGAGTACTAATATTTTTCATTAATAAAAAAACATTTCATTTAATTTTAAAACTTATTTTTTCGTATCATTTCGTTTTTAAGTGAGTTTATTAAATTAATTTTTATTTAAATTAAATTTTATTCAATATAATATTATTATTTGAAATGATTTAAGATATGAAATTAAATAATCCGTATAATGTTTACATTATTATGATTAAAATCAATAAAATATATATTTACTTAAACCAAATTAACGGATCATTTAATTTCACATATTTATTTGTTTACCTGATATGGTTTTGTTTTTTCATGAGTAAAATTTAAACAGTTAATAGATTAACAAAAAAACTAAGGGAATCAATGAAATTTATAATTTATGCATTTAGAATAAATATTATTGAGCCAGAGTCTTTAAACTATGAGCAAATAATTGAAAATATATAATAAAATATAAGCCTATATATTGCAATTCCGATAATAATTGTAAAATTATATAATACTAACATAAAAGCTGCAAATATTTGCCAATTTTATAGGTATATTTATAAGTATATGAGTATATAAAAATATGTGAATATAAGCATTCTGTTTATTAACTATGTGGTAATTTTAAATAATTTCTTCAATGAAAATTGTATACATGTTGCTTATTTCCTTTGGTCATTAAAATAAACAAATAAATCAAACTTTTACAGACATTAGTTGTTTTCAACTAGTTAGTTAATTGTTCTTGACGAGTATATTCATTTAAGAAAAGACACAACATTTTGAGTTATGATTAGTCTATTTATCAAGACTAATAAGCAGTGACAATTTGCCATTTGAATTACAATTTAAGTAAAAATTCAAACATATTCATGAATTAATTTCAAGATGCTTGAAATATTTGGAGGTCAGGGCGAAATCAAAGGAACAAATAAAAAAATGTTATGCATTATACATATTTTGCTCAATACCATTCTCTAACAGCAAAATAAAATAGTAAATTAATCCTTAATGTTTCATTTTGTTCATATACAAAAAAATTAATGTTAGTTTAAGTAAATAAATAAATGTGATTATTGAAATACAAATTAAAATCCTTTCATTACAATATAATTTCATATTACATATACTTCTCTTTGACTAGTATGCTCATCATTGCTAAATTTTTGCTGCACAATTTAGATACTCATTTTTCGAAATGGCGGAAACCGTTAACTGATTAAAAAGAATTTACTGAATGCTAAATAACTTCTTGTCTCTTTATATCAATTTTCATGTACGTATTTAATAAATGAAGATCTTTTTTGTCATACTAAACTGTTTACTGGTGTTTCTAGACTGAGTATTGTAAAGCTGATATTTTCCAATTAATGTATAATAGAGGTATTTATTTTTTAATCTTAATTAATACACCAAATAGCTTTTCTAAATGAATTTGTACATCAAAAATGTAATTAAAATTGTTTAGAAATTTCAAAAATAGTTACTCACCCATTAGGAAAAGGATATCCCGCTAAGGCTGCTGAATCGTAAGGATAATACATGGATGCAGCATAAGGGAGACTTCTCCACGCTTCTAAATTGTCCTTCAAATCGAACCCATTGGCCTATAAAAGAACACAAAAAATGGACATTCATGAATACAGCTCCACATTCAAAAAATACACCTTCAGTTTTTGGTTTAGTTTTAGTTATATTAACATCTCGTTTTAAAGCAACATTAGGGCTATTTTGAGCGAATGTCGTAATTTTGAACCGCGGTTATATGATGAGGACAACACATGAGCTTGCAACACTGCCTTCTCTCCGACTTCTCCCAAATTCCACACCACAATAGTAGTAGGTCTTTTAGTCCAGACTGTTTTAATGTGAGCTACAACCACTTTCAAGATGGTTTTTCAGTAGAATCGGGCCCTGAACCTCAAACCCTCCATTTGAGGCTGAGATCTTAACATCGGTTTATCGCTATCAAAACAAGCTTTCACAATTTTTGTTATGTTAATACAACAAAGAGATTTACTGGCTCATGGTTTGAGGAAAATGAAACCTTAATAATTAGTTTTCTTGTTAAAATTATCAATAAAAATGATCAATATTAAAAAATAATTGTATTCAAAGATAAATATTATTTTATTTTAATAAAATAATTAAAATAAAAAATGGATAATTTTAAATGTTTTTTATTAAAGTTATTCCTCTCTCTCAAAACATTCCTTCTGTTTTAAAAGAAAATACAAATATATCGTATAGCCTTCTCATGGTTATTAATCAAATTGTATAAATAATGGATAAATATATAAAGCGTATTGTTAGTTATTTGAGACTTAAAGCTCAAGGTCACAATTTACTAAAAATGGCTGACATTTATTTTTATGTTCGCATCACCTTTGGAATATTTTCTGCATGTTCAAAAAGGATTGAAGAATTTCTTATTTTAAATTTCAAGTTGGACTGTCAATACTTGATGTTTTTATTCGGGTTCCCCCAAATTGTGGCCCAGGTGTCCCCAGGCATCTTAGCCCACATTTGTCTCTTCATACATCAAATATAGAAATATTCCTTTTCGGTTCTGAAAGCAAGCATTAAAAAAAAATCCACGCAAATTCAGTTTTCATAAGTTTCAGATCGAAAACTAAAAAAGCAAATAAACAATTTTCCCTATTTCTACGGCCATGCAAAAAGTAGACCATACTTTATTGTAAATAAAACTTGTTTTCATTTCTATGACTGTTTCTGTAAATAAACCCCATCGCAAAAAAATAATGTCCATATGCAACTCCCTATATTGAAGATAAAGAACACGAAAAGCGTTTGAAAATTAAAGTTATGGATACGAGAGTAATAAATAAACGTTGAAAGTTTGTTGTTTCTTTGAACGTATATATTTAGCTGAGCATTTCTGCCACTTCTTTTACGGACCGTCGTTTACATACGCGAAGGTTTATTTTTGCAAGTTTTTCTCTTTTTTTTCTAACCGCCTGTCTCAGTCAAAAGATGACAAAAGAGTGAAAAGAAAATCACTCCCATTTTAATAATTTTTTGCGGAATCTTGAACAAAAGACCATCATATGTTTTTAGCGTTCAACGAGCCAGAACGAGTTGTTTGATCGATGCCGCCTCAAAAATTCGGGTCCTTGGCCGATGACGTCATGGCCAGCGTTAAGCCGGCAGACACAATTGTTTAACAAACTTAACTTATCGACTGTCTGTCAGGATTTTTTATTATTATTAATTATTGTGTTTGCATGTAATATATATAGCATATCTTAAGAAGAGAGATCAATTTATTCGAAAAAGCATGCCAGATATTCTACTGCAGTTTTGTTAGTTGATCAACTGTATCATACCTTAGTCTTTAATTCAAAAATGGACGATAAAGGGGAATGAGGAAGCATGGAATGAAATATCACAAATACAAATTATTTGTATTAATTTTAGACTCAAATATGTTGGTGTGAGGAGAATAATTTTCTCAATGTACTGTGGTTATTTCTATGCTATATGATAACGCTCTGTAAATCTATTAAAAAGGAATCAATTTCGATTCTAACATTTTGAGACGGAATAAGGATTTATGCATCCATTCTAAGATTCTCTCTTTTCATTTGGGCCTTATTTGCAGCAAATCGTTATAAATTGTTCACGTTTCGGGGTGGAGTTTCATATAGAAGGATTATCACTAAAATGATGACCTTGTGATTTAATAATGATTCAGAATTATGAAGTCTTTCCTAAAATAACAATCAACGAGCTTCAAAATGGGAAGTTAATTTCAATAAATTAAGCAAATATTTGTCACAGTAAATACATTATCACTTTTTAAGATGTTGATTCTGTAAAAAGAAAGAGAAAACATGACAGGAATATGAAAACCATGAAAATGTAAATAGTACAAACTTCTATACGGTTATAAAATATTTTTTAAAATAATTTAATTTCAATGGTTTACATATATTATCAAACCACTGAATGAAACAAAATGTATTTGTATTTCTTTTTATGCTCATGCTAATAAAATGCAATTTTATCTATTCTATATCTCTAGAAATGAACAAACTTAGTAATATAGAATTAGTTGGTAATATATAATTTTCAGTTTATAGCCAGTAATATAGTATATTTAGTTAATATAGTATATTATAACATATAATATAGTATATTATAGAAAATAATGGATTTTTTTTTCTTTTTTTTAATTTCTAAAGATCTGAGAAGAATTATATGACGAATGTAGAAAATATTTTCACAAATTTTATCACCGCTATATCTCTAAAAATTTATAAACATTAGTTAGTTTTATGGAATATTCAATTTATAGCCAGAAATATATTATTTTCAGTAACATAAAAGATATTAAGGGATTTTTTTTTAATTTATAAAGATCTGAAAAGAAATATATGAAGAATGTAAAAATTATTTTTAACAATTTTTTTCACTGCTATATCCCTAAAAATTAATAAACATTGGTTAGTATTTTAGAATATTAAATAATAAGGAAGATATTAAGGATTTTTTTTTAATTTCTAAAAATCTGAGAAGAAATATAGGATGAATGTAAAACCTATTTTCAACAATTTCGCCACTGCTGTATACCTTAAAATCAATTAAAATGAGTTATTAATGTTTTTATTGCATTAATTACAGAAAATTTTAAGAAACGTTGAAATAAAGATGACCCATAAGAAGTTCTGGGACATAAAATCATATATCATAAATTTTAAGATTTTCAGAAGCGCTATCACCTCTATGTTTTTTTCAACACGGATCTATAAATCTAGTTCAAAGTTACTTTTTTCCACACACTGCATATGCAGTGCAGACGTTATATGCAAATAGGCAGATGTAAAGGCAGATGAGTGCAACTGTCGATTATGTAATGCTGGTGTCTCTTTTTGCTGCTCCGAAACAAGCCATTCAAAGTGTTTCTACAATAGCCTCGTAAAAGACAAACATTTAATGCATATGTGCTCGGAACAAAAACCCATAATCCACCGCATATTTTATTCCACGACAGGTAAATGTGGTTCCTCGGTCCACATGCCGCCCTTACCATTACACATCATTTTCTCTTCTGTAAAGGTTAATTGTAGCAGCATTCTGGCCATTTTGGTTACAAAACCTTTGTTGCTATAACGGCTGTAAATAATTCCAGTAGAGACAAACGAAAATAAATTTTACTGAGAAATAAAAAAAAACGAAAGAACTCTTCAGTATTCTTCTTGTATGTCGAGTTTTTTCGCCGAAAAAGAGGTAAAAAAAAAGTGGGAGAGAAAAAAAAAATGAATACAGAAGACTCGAGTTTCGTTTGTATCGATCAAAAACCACTGCGCTGTAAAACTGCCCAGTTAGTAAGATGTATGGCTTAGTACCCGTTTCCAGACAGAATATTTAGTTTCTGCAATAAAATGCATGGAGCAAATGGAGAAATAAGTCCGAAGG
>JAPMOQ010017127.1:0-20466 GCA_026543055.1 Argiope trifasciata | reverse complement strand
ATATATATATATATATATATATATATATATATATATATAATGATTGTGGAAGGCATGAGAAA
The DNA here is from genome assembly GCA_026543055.1 of Argiope trifasciata. Taxonomy (NCBI): domain Eukaryota; kingdom Metazoa; phylum Arthropoda; class Arachnida; order Araneae; family Araneidae; genus Argiope; species Argiope trifasciata. Next base: position 20,404 of record JAPMOQ010017127.1, on the reverse strand, counting down.
ATGAATTCTACAGATGAAAAAAAATAGTACACAATTGCTGATAGGAGAAAAATTGGAGATGCTGTGACATATAAATGGGGAAATTTGCATATTAGGATAGATTATGTAACATTTCTAGTGATTGCGTGGCAGAAGCATCATGCATTCGTTGTAAAAAGGATTGAGCAAAAGGCCTGTTAGTGGTTCGTTTTTGATTTTTAATGTCTTCTTGACTGTAATTTGTGATTGATTGTTGATGTGTGCTTAATATGGGCTCTACCTTACCTCAACATGTTGTACTGGTAAAACAGTTTTACTCTAGACAGCGTAATGCTGTGGCTGCTCTTAAGCAAATCTGAATGTATTATTTCAGAACATAAGAGGGGCTGTTGTGAACATCGAAACTGACAGTTTACACGCATCAGTATTGAACTTCATACACTGTATGCAATATGCTATACACAAGGAATGTCAGCATGTTGAAAATGTTGTAGGGCATTCAGGAGATTATAATACACTATAATATTGATGAACAAAAGATTATTTTCTTTGAGTGCTATGAATTAATTAGTAGTTGTTCTCCAACAGCGTCATATTTTCCCTAATGGCAACTTTTGATACTAAATTTTTTCTATGAAATTGATATTACCATGTCTTCCATAATCTTTATATGAAATGCGATTTCCATTTCGTTATTCGTTTTAGCAGCATATACCACCAAACAGGGAAGGATATTTTATGGATATTCTGTATTATACGAATAATAAGAATCTTTCTAGATTTTCTTCTTCCTGTACTATACATAACATTGAAAACAATATTTTCCTTTAAACTGCATTTTGCTTTAGCGTAGAATATTACAGAAGTTTTTTTTCTCTTTTTACTCTAATTGATTTAAATGCTTTGCTGAATTCAAATGCTGATTTCCAGAATGAGGAAAATTTTATTAAATTCTGTTAAATAACCAACTCTTTTCTATTTCAATTCCAATTTCAGCATTTGAAATTGGAATGGGTAGATGCAATGAAATGCTTTACAAAGCTATCAGAGACGTTGCTTATTCCGCAAGCTTACTTCATCCAAAACATCCTTTAGTCTGAGTATCCTCTATTCAAACTGATCTCATTTTCCTTTTCTGAAATGCTGCTTTCACCAGATGTAACGTTATCAAGTAGAAAACTTCTTCAAACAAATCCCTTCCCAATACCTATTGTTGAGCGAAATCAAACACTCGTGCCAATGACAATTTTCCACCCAGTTGGGCTTTATCAACACAACGCTGCTTTGTTCCTTAATGTTAAGCTAACTTTCCCTTGCATGTGATGCGAGCCATTGAAATGAGTATCCACGAAATTGTGCTGCTCATACATTTCAAAAGGTTTCGATTTCAGTGACCAGCATGAATCAAAATCCTCAAATAAAGGCAAAAGAACAATAAATCCAGGAAAGATAACAAAATGATGCACGGATTCAGTGCTGTTTAAATTGGTGACCATGACTGGGTAAAAGGATTTCTGCAATGTACAAATTACAGCAGTTCAGACATTAGTACTTATAGGGAATAATTAGAAATGATTGTGAATATCAGATTTGTTAATCGATTCAAGCGCTCGAAAGTAGAATCGAACATGTATAGTAATTAGAATGATTTCAACTTGTAATATCATTCGCATGTGTAACAGTTTAAATGTCATTCAATGTGCTTGTCTGTGTGAAAAACTCACATTTTTTATAATTAAGAAGAATATTTCTGTTTCGATATCTCTGTTAAATAATTAATATGACACACACATATTTCATAAAATTTCAAAAAATTCTACAGTTTAATCAAGATTAAGGATTTTGCTGTTTAAAAGAAAATAAGAAATGAAGACGAAGTTTAATTTTGAAGTAATCAGAAAATGGAAAAAGACTCATAAAGCAACTGTTTACAGATTTCATCAGATGTAATAAAAGTTTAAGATTTGAAATTACTATTTGATTTCGGTTCAGGAAGCGATTAACGAATAGTAAAAATGGTATTAATCAATATTTTAAGGACATACAAGAATATAAACATAAATTTTACAACATTAGTATTCTATTTTAAAATCTCATCAGTTATTCATGTTTTTTAAAAGTATTTTGAATCGTACATGTATCCATGTAGCTACAATGATTGAAACATTTAATTTTTTCTTTATTTACAGTTATTGAAAATTTTGAATATATATACAGTCGAATCCGGTTAATTGGACCACCGGATAATCGGACCAGCCGCTTATTCGGACCGAATCTCAAAGAACCGAAACAAATCCTATGTACATAAGCCTAATATTATTCGCTTATTTGAACCAAAATTCCGTTTAAACGGACCAAAGAACGTGGTAGGGAAGAGGAAAAAGAAGCCACAAGTCGCCTGTGTACAGCAGGAAGTCCGAAAGGGAAAAGAACCAGTGGGAGGTGAGCAAGTCCTTTGTTTCTTAGAACGGGCAGCTCGGTAGTAAGTTCTTCAAACGTTGATTTGAATTTGATAAAAACTTTTTTTTCATTGTGCTTGGCATGCTGAGTATCGTGTAGATCGTTTCGAAGAATTTGTTTGTGAATTTATTTTTCAATGAATAAAGTTCATAAGCAACAATAGTTCTTGTTTGTATGTTTGCCATACGCGTGTACCTCATAATAAAGGTCATAATGACATTTTAATATATTACGTATAGCACGTCTCGTCTTGCAACATAGGGCAAGTTCGTGTAATCGGACCACCCGGTTATTAGGACCAAAATGATCGCGTCCCGATGTGGTCCGATTAACCGGAATCGACTGTATATATATATATATGATGTTTGTCATTAATCTCTCAGGAACTTATTCATTGAAATAATTTTTAAGTGCACTATTTAAATGCAAAAACAATTTAGTGTTCATTATTTCATGTATATTTTTTATATGCAACACTGAAAATATTCATCATTTCTTTTCTTCCGTGTATTTTTTCAAATACTTCGATTGTTTTACGTCGCGTTTGAAATGTCATAAATATTCCCTTCTTGGACGATAAGAAAGAACTGGAAACAAAACAAATACTCAGACGATTCTCCTCCTCCTTCCTTTTTGTAGTCGTTTCGAATACTCCATGTCAATAGATTTTTCCAGCTTTTTCCTTTTCCAGAAGATCTTTTTTGTCCCCCCGTCGCCTCCCAGGTTTTTCCTGGTAAAAAAAGAGGTGTTTCTATTGCCGGAAAATTCCTTCCGACCATTTAGTATTTGTTTCTGAGACGCATCTTTTGTCCTTCCTTTTCCCTTCCCACTCCTGAAAGTATCCTTATTCGAGGAAAAGGATACGAGCCCATATCCTGGAGGTAAGAAGTTTTATTCTCTGTTGCAAAAAGACTCGTTGTAACGGCATTTTGATGGAGTCAGGAAAGCGAAGTGAAATGCTTCCAGGCTTACAGGAGGAATAGAGACGATAGAAATTTTAAGGATGTCAGGGAATTATAGATTGTTTTACAATTATTTGCAACTCGAGGTTTCTGGAGTTACATTAAATGAGAGAAAAGAAGTAGTGTCAAACTTCCATTTCTAAGCAGTAATGGGAAATTTTCATTTTTAAAAATATGCAATTTCAATTCTTTTGATTTTAACTTTTTTTGTTGAGAATGTCAGATATACACTCTGAGAAAAAGAAAGTACTGTCTTAATTTCATCATATTTTTCATCACATTTAAAAACAAATAAAATTTCAAATTTATTAGTCCAGTTTTAATTCTTATACTGAATTAAAAAATTGAAAATGATTACGACATACAATGACAAATATAAAAACGAACGGAAAATTAATGGAAATAATCATGACTATTTGCCTAGATAGTGAAAGAAAACTTGAAATTATCGGATCCCTTGATCAGTATTTTATATATCAAACATTCTGCATTCAAATGGGAAAAATGAAGTACCAGGACTTAATTATGGAGAAAATATAGTCTTCTTATTAGAATACAGATAAAGTCTATTTATTTAATGATTCTTTCAAAATAACAATCTTGTGTAACTATGTATATTTTGCCATTGTTCAAATATATTATTATGGATTAAAAACCTCTTTTTGCCAACTTCTCTAATGCGTTCGCTGGGGACCTAGGTAGGCTTTTGATAAGGTCTCGACTCTTGAGCCGTAGGGTTTCAAGTTCGGGACTCGATTCCACTAAAAAAAAAAATCATCGTGTAAGGAGGTCTATCGCTCGCTAAATCCACCAGGGTCAAACGTCCTCTCGTTGATGTGGTGTGGAGAGGGCAGTGCCAGTTCAGGTGTCGCCCTCGTCATCTCACCGCGGTTCAAAATTATGACGTCCGTCTCAAAATATCCTTTTAAAACGGGAAGTTAATATAACTAAACTAAATAAAATAAAACAATGCATTCGTTGTTGCATTGCTTCGCCATTTGAGAATAATTGCTGCCCTCTAAACATGTTCAATATTAGAAAAAATTTTCGTATGGGTAGGATCAATAGGATAAGATAATTAAAATGTGCTGCTTCTATAGGTATTGTGACAAGTACGGAGCAATGTTTGATCATTTTATAACGAAGAAGCATCAACAAGTTAGTTTTCCTCGTTTCAGAAGCTTTTGGTTAAGCATAATCGTGAACTACATCCTTTTGCTGTAAGTATTCGAGTGAACTTTTCTGTTTTCTCTGCTTCATCAGGAAATGGTATAAATCCTTCACCTTTTGAAAATACTTAAGAGTTTTCAGAAAGTTTTAAACATAGTTGTTTATGTTTAATTTTAGTAGACATGATATGCCCATTGAGTTCAATTACTTATATTTATATTTATTTCAAGATTAATAATAATCGATTCTTTGATTTTTTAAAATAAAATTTGATTAAAAATTTTAGACAAATACCAAATTATATAATTAAAGTGGAAATAGAGAATATTATGAATTTGAAAAGATATATCCTTAGAAATGCTATTTCCATTGAAAATTAGCCCTTCTATAAGATCTCGTACTGGATCGAAATCTTTAATTTATTCAAAGAAAACTTTTGAAATCTATAATCATAAATTTTCATTCAATGAATTATTCCTTAAATTAGATTATACGATTCCAAATAACAACAAGGGAGATATCTCTAACTTGCCTTGGCATTCACGATTTTCTGAACGACCGTCATCGCAAAAGAAAGAGATTAAAATCGCATAAGAGGAACATTTCCCCAGTAAGGAGGAAGTAACTTGAATTTTTTCTACACTGATTTTTATTTGCATTTAAATTTTAATATAAAGCATATTATAATTATAGGTGTTTTAGAGGCTACATGTATTCAATTCCTTCTTTGTGAATCCCTTTTTTGATTTTATGAAAAACAATGTTACAAAAGCAAATAAAATATACTAATATTTACTCTCTTTTCCTATGCTAGACACCATCCTTAAACAATGAGGAAAAGCGAGCAATAAGTAAACCGTAGAAGAATCTTTTCACTTGTTGCTTGACGCATGCCCTCGCTCTGTCTCTCTAATTGTTTCCAATAATGCTAATGTGGTGATTTTGATGTCACCTATCGGCGAAATGTTGAAACTACGAGAAATTCCCCTTTTTGTTTCTTTTGCGAAGCAATAAGAAGAAAGAAAGCGAAGCTGATCTTGAGAAAATGTTCCCTAAGACAAGAGGAAAATCCCTCTCTATGCACCACTCTTGCTGACAGTAAAATTATTGCTCACGAGTTTTGGGCGAATATAATAGGTAAAACTAGTTTAATATTTTCAAGTGCTGTATAGAGATTACGCAATTTAATATCCAGCAGGCATGTGATGAGGGTAAAACATTACTTAGTCATGGGGAGGGTTATATAAAACTTTTCATTGCTTAGTAGAGTAAGGACAATCATGTTATTATAAGAATGACAGTACAAATATTAACATTCACTTAAATATAAAGCTACTGTCATATGAATGCTATTTCGGTAGAAATGTTAACACTAGCTCGTAAACGACGTACTAATGTATACAGTGCTATGACATTCAATCACATATCAATTAGGGACCCTGTTTAAAGGGTAACTGGACAAAGGACGTAATATCGGATTCTTCCATAATTAGAAAATAATTTAGATAATTTTAAAGGTAAAGTTTTTATCATTGTGCACAATACTGCAAATGTGTGTCAAGGTAGCCTGATTTAGCTATTAATTCAAATAGATTTAAATTTTAGTGTAACAGGTTTTTTCTTTTATTTTTAAAATGTGTGTATAAAATGTGTAAACAAAATATACAAAGAAAAAAATTCTATAATCGCCGAAAGATTTGACCATGAAATTCGATGGGTTTCCACTTTTCAGGTCTCTCAGAAATCAAAAAGCAAATTTTGGGAACAGTCTGTCTGACGTCTTTGTGTCTATCTGTCTGCGAATTTGACAATTTAGAAGCGCTTTTAGTAGAATAGATGGATGAAATCTGATGTGTAATCCTAATGTCGATTGTATATTCTGATCAAATATGAGATGAAATCCGTCTTCATTATGTTTCTCTGTTTGCTTGAGCAAGATAGCTAAAAACGTAAAACGTTACTGGATTAAAATTTGGTAGAGAATGTTTTTATGTATATTTTTTATTTTAAATCGTTCAAAGGATTGGACATTTATTGTCTGTATTTCAAATGTATGATAACTGGAAATTAAGGACAGAATTAACCAAAATTTGTGTATTTATTTTCTGAAACTGCGATTCTTTGTTAAATTTTAGATTTGATAGGTAGGGAAAAAAGATGCCCAAAATACACAGTTTGTTTTCTTCGTTGCACTAAGAAGTACAACGCGCTTATACAATGTATACAATGATTTCAGACACCAAGTATTCGGGTCAGAAAGAGGGAAAAGTATTTCATTTATGCTATCTCTTTTCTGACTAGCCTCGATCTTTCATTGCCAATGCAATAAAAATTTGAATGCTTGAGACATTCACAATCCTCCTTAAATCCACTATCTGTAGAATGAAAGGACATAAGCCTTTTATTAGGGAGTAAACGAGAAGATTTTAGGAAGATCACCTCTTCCGATTTTAAACATTTTCCTCTGGAACATATCAAAAGAGTTAAGACCTTTTTTTAAGCTCATACTGAGAATACAGATTATATTGAACGAATCTAATACTCTAAATGTTTAATTGTCTCATACGTGTTATTTAAAAATTAATCTTTTGCATATCTTAGAAATTCAATATTAAATTTTATAGGCTCTATTGCTTAACTTTCATATATGAATGTGTTCTTATGTGGCTAGTCTATTTCCATGGTTTTAAATTACATTAGAAAATTCTCTATTGAGATCGCAAATACACTGCCTTCCAAATAATGAAAATAGAAATTATAGCATTAACCTTAATAATGAATAAAAATCACTTTACATCCTAAAAAAAGAAATTGAAACCATTATTAAGAAAACTTGAAAGGAAATTATTCAATATTAGAGATGAATTTCAACTTTGTTCTTATTATTGTGGAGAAACCATATTTAATTGGCCAAACTGACAATATTATTCTATAGAAACAAATTGGAAATTATCTTCGAATTTTGCTGACATAATTACTTCATAACATCATAATGCATGAAATTTACAAAATACAAAATATAACTATTAAAAATAAAATGTGTGTGTATGTTTCATTGTGTAGGAATCTTAAATTATAGTAATGCTTCAGTGTGTTCGCAATACTGAAGTCCTGAAATGTTTAGTAACTTAAAAAAATACTTTTATTGCTGTTGCTTAATTCCACTTGATCTAGATAAATCAATGAAATCCATAAGTCTGAATTTTGATAATAAAAGCTACCGAAACATCTAAATAATGCTTGAGGTAGAAATTTGACTTATCTTCTATATGTCAGAGTATGTGTATTTCTGGAGAATTTTCGATGATAAATAGTCCAGATTTGTGTTCAGATTTGTGAAAAACTAGAAAATTTTAAATGACTAACCATAAAGAAAATTTTTTAATTCTTCAACATATAATAAAGTGCAAATTTAGTACTTGGAATTGTAAAATTTTTCTTTTTGAAAAATTATGCATGATAATTCATTGATAAAGGTTTGTTTTGAAACCTAAAAATGCAGTCAAAAAATTACTATTAAAATTCTATTTATATAATAAGCACGAAAGGAATTGGCTTTATTGCAAAGACAGCTTTTTAAATATTAGGATACAAAAATCATTTTTATCTTCAAAATTTATCTCGTGAAAGAAACTCCAAGAAATTTTGCTTATTTTTCAATCGCTTCAAGACGCATATTTCCAGCCTCAAAACAAATCTGAGATAAGTTAAGTTCCTTCATGTCAAACTGTCTGACCTACAGCGAACAACACTTACACACAGAGAGAGAGAGAGAAAGAGAGAAACTCATCTTAATAATTATTGGATGCAAAAAGAGAATTAGTAATGTCAATATCACTATAAAAGAGTTTTCGATGTGGAGAGAAGAAAAGAAAAGTGACCCTATGTCAGGATTATACATTTAATAAGAGAAGTAAGGTAACTCGAATAAATTATCATAAATATCAAAAAGAATTAATTGCAAACGTAAATATCCAAAAAATGATAAAGACATTACTGATGTATTTTTGTTCCAAAACTCATTTGAAAAATTACTTTTTTTAAATTCCAATTCTAATTTTATTAGAAACTAATGTCTTCTCAAATTTCGGTCGGTTAAGGGAAAACCATTATCATTTTATTACTATGATCAACAATCAATGTGCAAATCATTCTGATAGAACAAATTCCCATATTCTTAGGAGGCTCACATGAAATAATCTCTATCTTTTCTAAATAATTATTCTCCACATCATCTGAACCAATCCTTTAACGAGGTAAGACACCACCATAATATTTTTGCAGCGAAAAAGGGAAGTGAACTTTCATTATATCAAGCATTATTACAACAGCATGAAGATTAACAAAAGTATTTTTTAAGTAATTTTTAAACGTATCGTTTTTTTCTACATACTTCTGATGATCAAGCTTTAACGTAATAAGAAAAGAAATTAGAAGTAGGAAAATCAATTACGTTTCCATTTCTCATTGAAAAAGCAATTAGCGCGTCTCTGCAAACTCATTTATTTTTTGCAAAGTTTGCTGCTGGCGTAGTTCTGCTTTAAATGCTGTGTTACGAAATCGGCTGCTAATGCTCGAATCTACTAGAAAGTATTAATATTGTGACGAACAAATTATAAGCAATGGTTTTCTCGCAGAATTTTTTTGCTTTTTTTTAAGCAGATTATTGTTGATTCACTTTCAAAATTTCGCTGAGGGGTTGTTGTTTTTTTGTACAAAGGCTATAAATTTGGCCATACTATGTCAGATTGATTAAAATTTATTCAAGTTAAAATTTCGAAATTCGTTTGAATAGAAAACAGCGAACGAATAAAAAAATAATAGCAGATAATGTTCAAACGAAAAGGGAAAGTAGACTAAATATGTGAATAAAAACCAATTGCTTTAAAAAAGTTAAATGCGCTATCATTTGTAGTTTTTTCAAGTATAGCAGATAAATAATATTATTTTTTTTAAATGTAAATGCTGGGTATAAAAATTTGAGCATTCAAAAAGAATATCTTGTATAGACATAGCACAGCTGCACCTAGAACACATTGACGTTTGTCTCTTAACAGCAGATGATGACGTGTGTATCGGCTGTGACACACTCGTAATCTTGTGAAAACTGAGGTTTTTTTGTTAATCTGAAAAGGGCAAAGTTTGATCCTAACTCTATAAAGATTTTTTACGCTTTAAATATCCCATTTTCTTTGCCATTTGCTCAAAAGAAATATTTTCATGTGCTTTTTCAAATCTGCTAAAGGTGTAAGTAGTATTCTTTTTGGCAGTTGCCAATTTAGCAACCGTGTCTGCTCTTTGCTTGCCCACAATCCCAAAATGGGATGATATCTAGCATAATAAAACACTAAAATCTCTAAATGCTAGATTCACTTTCAAAAACCAATTTCCGCGTTTTAACAATAAAATGTTATCAATGAAATTTCTATATTTTTAAAAAGATTTTCTAAAGTCTTTATTATATAATTCACAGAGAAGTCATTCGAATAACATGATTCCTCATTTATCAAAATCTCAATTTTGTTTAGAAAATTCGAAGATTAGACGAGGATAAAATTTTGTAATTTATATTTTAGAGAAATAATTCAAGTAACATGAATCATGATAAAGAAGGAAAGGCAATAAATTATAAAAAACTTGTTAATTTACTGTTCTTGCTTATTTAACAATTTGATCTAGATTAATTTGGCTGCAATCAAGTAATAGAGATCCAACTACGAATTCTGAGATGCCATTGTTTTTACAAAACACTGCGCAAAATTATTTTTATGTAAAATGGGAAAACTGCTTTTGAGTAAAAAAATTGCAATTGTAAGAATTTTAATAATGTAATTATTTTATTGTAGAAAAGTAAAACTTGTTTAAGAAATGAAATCAATAACAATTTGAAGAAAAAGGAACCATTTTATCCTAAGTGATTTGTTATACAAGCGATTGTATTCAGAAACTTACATAGTTTGAAACATCTAGTACAGCCAAAATTAAATCGAAATTTATACAGCGCTTGATTCCCAGTTGATTAGAGAGAAAAAATACATTTGAAAATTAATTGATTTAATCATTAGAACAAAGTAATTCCTAACAAATTTTTAAGTACCTTTGACAACAAGGCATATAAATAATACAAGAGAATTAAAAAAAGTTCTCAACTTCCGTAACAAATTTTAACAAAAACATTAATAGTTGAAAAGCAGATTGTTAATAATCCGTAAAGATTGCATAAGAATGCGCATTAATCAATTAATTAATGCATATTTTTAATTTAATGTTTCATACCACATGGTGAAAGAAAAAATATTATAAAGCAAATTAAATTTAAGTTTTAGAGATGAATAAATTCACTCAAACTTTTTTGCCATCTTTCTGATGTCAGCAATATTTCAGTAGCAGTATATCTACTTGGAACAAACTTTTTTTCAGTTCTAATTCTTCCTTCTTTTCTACATTACATTTATTTATAGCTTCTTTTTTTTATTATGATTCCTTTCAGAATACATTCAGAAAAGAAAAACATTCAAGAAGAATAAGGACGCGAAGAAACAAAAAGAGAAAAATATCTCTCAGCAATGGATGACCTGAATTGGTTTGAAATATCCCTTTTGTGTTCTGAAAAATGCCGAGAAAGGAAAAAGAGTCGAGTTCTGACTCAATAAACCTGACGCGAATTTAATGGAAAAAAAGAACACTTTTTAAAATAGAATCCTCTTTCTGTTAGAGAAATTTGTTATTTTTAGAAACTTAGTTTTTAAATTGGAAAAGATACATTTTTTTTGTATTTATATATTTTCTTCTAAAAAGTTTCAATGATTGAAAAGGTTAAATGTAATATTAGAGATTTTTGAATTCAGATTTTTATTTGTGTATGCAATATAAGCAGAAATTTTTCGTGGCACGTATTACCAGTTTATGACATCTACATTACTTGTATCTTTAAAAAATTTATTTCAAATTATGCGCGAATTGAATGGAAAATGTTTTTCAAAATAAATTTCAAAATGTTTTAAATGTTCATCCATTCTATCACAAAAAATCTAATTAAGTACTGCTCAACAACAAGATAGATGTAATCATGAAGAATAGTGCAAGAATTAAGTATTATTACTTAAAATTTATATTCAAAATTGATCTATTGATGGATACTATAATATTAAATCAGGCTAGAAATATATTTCAATATATTTCAGCTTTTTCATAATTTTATTATGTGAATATGTTCAGCACACTCTCGAGTATTCGTCCTAATGTGGAGGAAGGATGGCCCGGAACTCTTTGAACTCATTTCTTTGCCCACTAGAAATAGAAGACAAAGTTTTTATACAAAAATTCACCTATAATACTACAATTTTCTCACATTATTGTGTATACCAAGCCCTCAATTTATTTCAAACATGTACAATGAGAACGCGGCAGTGGTCCTGTGGATCACAGACGAGGTTTCTGTAACGGGTAGAATTAAAATAGAAGGCCCTGTACTACTAGTATTTATATATGTTCATATACTGCATTTCACGTTTCATAAATTTGTTAGAGAAAAATTAAGTAAAAGGATACAGAAACTCCAAATTGTTACATAAATTCTGTAATCTTCAATGTGGTTAAAATAGCATTAAGTACACACCAAAAACAATTTACATATAGTAGGATTGTAGAAGAAGCCCACTTCTAATGCCTTGGCAATACTGCCAATGTGACGCTTTGCCTTCCTCAACTAATTATAATAAAAGAAAATCAGGCCGGACAGTAAGAAAGCCGGATAGACTGAATCTGGATACTCTGGATTGTGCTGCATATAATATGAATACAAAATGCTAAACTAAGGAATAATCCTTAATTAGTACTCATTAAGCTATAGCAAACACCACATCTATCTAAATGCATTGTAAAAAGATAATGCCTAAGCAAACTAAAGAACATTTATAGATAATCAAATTTTTTGTTTTTGTTTTTATGGTACAATAAAGTTTTTAGCAAAAGAAAATACAATTTATTACCTATTAATTAGATTTAACTATGAGAGTTAAGCACTGATTAATGTAAATATTTACTAGCACAACATTTTTGTTGCAACGACGGGAATATATGCCAGCATGTGACAATCCCCTACTAAATAGATTTTATGTAATTAAAAGGCTGAAAAATTATCGACAACACCTCAGAAAGGATTTTGACCTCAAACTCCAGCGCAAAATGATGCTCATGCTGTTTTATTAGTTTTATAATTAAAAAGAAACTCGGAGAAATGAAATGAAAAGCGAGAAAAATTCCTTCACTCTTCCATCGAATTATAGAGCTCTGAATTATAATATATTGTAATATATTAATATTGAAATTCCAATTATACTGTTTTCCATCCTTTGCCCTGCACATCCTCAAAACATGGCTTATTTTCAAGAAATTAAAAGCAATATAGTTAAATTTTGTAAAATAATTTTTTTTGTTAAACTCTGGAATGTTTCTTATGAAGTTAGATGTATTTTAAATATAATCATCATAGATGATTTTTTATATAATTTTTTTCTGTCTTATATATAACCTTGCCCGTCTTAGTTTATTTTTTTTACGAGCAAAGCAGATAGATCTTTTTAAAAATTAAAATCACGATTTCGGAAATTATAGATATATTATAAGGATAAGTTTTTAAACTTTCTTCAAAAGATGCTGTTATTCTTCAGTGTAAGAAAAGTAAATGGTGGTCGAGTCATAACATGACTTATTTTCCTCAGTTTATCATTAGTTTAATAAGAGTAAATGGAGAAAGGACACAATATAATTTTTTCTCTCACTTATTTTTTTTTAATTTTAAAGACTAGTAGGATGACATAAATGTTTTGTCTCCATTTTCCCCATTAAAATTGGCACCTGATGGATGTATTTTTGTAACTCTGGACACTATGCCACTGCAATTTTGCTTCATGGAATTATTGCTAGTAATAATTTGGTTTAAAATTATCTTAATTAATAGGAGTGTCTATTTTTAAATTTATTTACTTACTATCAGAACGTTAAAAACTGGACTATATTTTTACTTATAAATACACACATTGTTTCTGAAAACTTGTTAATAGAAAAGAATACATATTTAGTCAGTCTTTAAAAGTTTTCGTTAAAAATGTGTCTTTTCCTGTTTACCGGACCTATCGAAAAAAATTCATACGGCTCTTAAATTAGTTTCATTAAAGCAACAATTTTTTTAATTTTTGCAGGATGTAACATTTTATTATGTGTAGTAATATTTTAGAAGCTATCTTCGAAAAAAATCCCAAAATTCAGCTTAATTTTTAATTAAATTTTCAAAAATAAATAAAATTCTCATATCTCGAACCTCTAACATATTATATTAAAGTTGGTAGTTCTAAGTCAAAAGATCTGGTCTGTAAAACGCCAAGACTCCAAGACACTCGTACCATCATCTTTATTATTAACAGAGAAGAAGAAGAAAATAGCCATTGAAATGCTGTAGAAACAGCAACGCATTATAAAACTACGAAAAAACTTAAACATGTTTTCCTTAATATATTTATTTTAAGCCTGATTTCGAATCAACAGGTCATATAAAAAATTTAGTTGACTGTCAAAGTGCCATAAAAGATGTCAACAACATACAATTTTCTGAAAGAGTTATTATGCAATATACTCCAGACACGCAAAGGTTCAATCATCAAACATGCAATGTTTCTTGATTTATTCTAACAAAGAACATTATTTCTATTAGTAAATGTCAATATTGCATGACAGACATAATTCACATTGACAATAATAAAATATTATGTTATCAAATTTCAGTAAAATAGTTTTTATTGTTTTCTATGTATTAAATATATAATTTGAGAAAAGTAAGTTCAAGGGACACGCAATCCAGAGGAGTTAAAGTAATCAAGATTAAAAAGTTGCGCATGCTTGTTTACATTATAGATTTTTAACAGTGAATAAACTCTAAATTAAATCGTTGATGACATTTTGAAAGCTCAATAAAAAAATCCTTAATGAAAACTTTGAATTTCAGATTAAACATGAATAAATATTTCAGAAAAGAATCTATATGTTAACCTTCACAAATTAAATCTTTCTTTTTCGAAGTTTTTTAGAAATTTTGAAGTCAATGCAAAGTAATTTCTGTGAATCGAATAGTAAGAATATCTATACTTAGAACAAAAATTCCGCTTAAAAAATTATGTATACTTATTACAATTAAAAACCTGTCAATGATTTCTATAGTAAGAAGGAATATAAGTTAAGTAAAAAATCGTTTTTCCAATTCTTATTAGAATATAAATAATACGGAAGCTAAAAGTTGTTTACAAAATTCACACAAAAATATCAATTATATATTATTCTGTTCTAAAACTGCACTTTCCTGTTTGAAATATTTTTACTGTTGTAAATTTAGCGTTATGTTTTTTATTGTGGATATGGCCTCAAATATAAATCTAAATGTAAGCTAGAAAAGTTCAGATCAATAAAAAAATGAAAAAAATGTGAAATTTTGGTAAGTACAGATCAATAATTATAAAAAATTAGTATTTATATAATTTCTAGAATAAATTTCTTTGATGCTTTAAATCCTTTATAATCTTAAAAAATTAAACGTGTATTAGTGTTTTAGTTAGAAATTGGTGAAAATACTGCAATAAGTATTTTGAGGTTAAAATGTAGTTATATTTAATGTATAATATTTTAGTTTAAAGCAACAACACATTTAAAAAGATTCGTTTTGTATGAAAACATCAAAGAATATCGCAGATTTACCAATAATTGACTTCAAGCAATTAAAATTTTCTTTTCTGTGAAATTTTCTATAACCTATATTAATATTTTCCATAATGCAATCAAATCAGTTTCTATAATTTTTCATTAAAAGCATGGAGTTTTTAAAATCGTGCACGATATTCTCTTGTATAAAGCACACTAAAAAGCTCGTATTCATATTTATCAAATAATTTAAAAGCCATAAGCAAAATAAAATTATTCAAATAATGCAAAAATCAGTAAAATTAATTATAAAAATTTTATAAATAGGTTTGATTTGTTGAAAATTTAATTAATATTGTTCCTGCAACAAAATCAATTTAAGCTACTGTTTTTGGAATTTTGTTAATTTGCAGAGGAGAGAAGATATTTCCAGTTGTTTTACGAATAGAGCAATGGAAATTGAAATAATTTCAAAGAAATTTAAATTCGAAATGGTGAAATTTTTCTTCTTTTGTTACAGATTGTTTCTCAATTCATAGGGTAGAATTTACATAAAAAAATATTCCATTCCTATCTTTTTGGGTTTCAAAAATTCTATAATAATAAATTAACCATCTTCAGCGATCTGATAGTTCATCTATGATATTAAGTATTAACCCACTTACGTCCCCAAATTTTTAAATTTATAATTCATTTAAATTTTACATTTTCTTTATACAATAAATATTTAATGTTTTTCTTAAAACTTCATGTCAAGCAAATATAAAATTATTTTTTTCTTTAAACTTGGACAATAAACGTAGAAGCTTTTGATTGGTAAGCTTTACGTTCAAAACTTCTATATAAACTGGTAAAATAGATTCAGTTGTTGAGATACCCCTTTTTTTAAAGCTTTATTTCGTAGCAACATTCGAAACTGGGGGCACTTAAAGATAGGCAGCCATTTATGTAGCATCTGAAAGATCATAAATTTTCAAAAAAAGATATTTGGGGAAATGTATGCAATGATTGTGGAATAGTGTTTTTGAGATTTTTGTCAAAAGTGGTGAGCATTGAAGGACGATATTAATTATGCATCTAGAAGTTATAATCTTTCATATAAAATAAAAATTGGGGAAATTTGTTCTGCGGTTGGAATGGTTTCCTGGCCTTGATATACATATCTAAACATTGTTTTGAATATTTATTCTAAAATCACGATATCAAATGAATTCAGTGAAAAGTCAAAACGAAAGATAAAAATACCGCATACACAAGTAGAATATCGTCTTATGGCATCAGCACATTTCAAGAAGATACACTTGGAAATTGATAAAAAGCAAACTGTGAATTATAATGTGCAAAGCAAGTGTTGATATTAAGAGACGGTTTTTCAAATATCGATCAAAAATAATAAATTGGAATGACTGCCTTGCAAAAAATTTTATTCTTTATTTCCTATTAAATCAGAATTTAGGAATGAATATTTATCGTAGCTAAAAAGAAATTTCATCTTTATTTTTTACTTCTTTACAGCTTTTTTGTAGAAATTTATCCAGAAAAGAAAATTATTCATACCTTTTTCTTAACCTCAAATCCATTTTTGCAGAAGCTCTATAAAACAATTTGTATATTTATGATTTCTTTACTTAATAAGGACGATTTTTTGTTAGCCGCTTCTGTTCCCAACGATTTAAATGTTTATTCCGAACTAAATCTTTTCCTCATTCAATACTTTTATCTTGAAAACATACACCTTAGCAATTTAAATCTAATGGATTTCAAAGAATGTATGGTAACATACTACTGCCTTAGTTGCATGTTACCATAAAAAATTGTACCAAATATTATAAACATAATGAAAAATAGGCAAGGGACTGTAATTGAGGTATGATTTTTTCCCCTCTAGATGAATAACATTCCTTTCTTCTTATCCCGGAACAACGGCTAGGTGGCAAGGAAAACGAGATGAGGAGCACCCCGAAGTGTGAGAGACGAGCAGATGCCGTAATATCCTCCGTAATGAAAAAGTGAGGGAAAGAACTCTCTCCAAGAGCATCACCTATTTTCTTGCTGAAACTGCTTTCTCTATCGTAAGGCGAATAACTTATCATAAGCTTATGGATTTTTTTTGGTTAAATTAGTTTTCAGTCTTTTTGAAGTTTTCGTTCAAGGGTTCAACAATTTTTCAGGATTATTTTAAATATAATGAAATGGATATGCTAAATGTAGGTAAGTAAGAAGATTTTTAAAAATTTTCTGAAAAAGAAACTGAATACCTTACTGATTGATACACGATGCATTTTGCAAACAACTTTTTATATCTGCATTTTTCGTTTTTTATTAGGACTTGCATATGTTTTACAATACGATGATAGGGCTCATATCAAGATCAATAAAAGACAAAGAATGCATAAATCTTTTAATCAAACTCCGAATCTTTCGTTTTTCCCTTGTGGTATTTTCTACAAATTTTGTCTCATACAAACAATAACTGTAAAAATTCGCTTTTAAAATATTTTCCATTGTAATTTGCAATATATTTGCATGAAGTTAGTTCAAAAGTAAATAAAATAAGTATAAAAATAATAATTGTGAATTTAATTTTCATTCAAAGATATCTTTTGCTGTTATTTATAAAACATACTTTTATGTTCTACAAATATAACTTGAAATTTTCTGAATAAAGACGCCTGTTACAAATTCATGCTTATTTCATAAGGATATGCTTTTGATGTGAAATATGACAATTTGCATTGTCAAAGCGTTACTACAAGATTACTACCGGAAATATAATCAAATTGACTAGGAGTAATTGATTCCCTTTTCAAGAAAGGTTTCTAAAATAGTTTCAAAATATTTTTATTTTTAACAAAGTAATATTCTTAAGAATAAAATCCGTTACTTCCACATTAATGAAAAATGAAATAATGAGGAAATCATACTTGGGCCATCTTAACTTATTTGAAGGTACATGGTAAATTGAGCGATTATAATGCTGCTACAACATAAGCGAAAATTCATTAGGTTGAGTCCTAAAGGGCATCAATGACCATGGTATAACCTTTCCCATAAAAGGAATAACCTGTCATATAAGAGTTGAATAGATTCTAAACTATTACTCCCAGTCAGAATGACGGAAACCAACTACCATACCAGAAGTTTCTCATTCCAAACATTGAGGTCCCCCTGTCGGACGACAGTAGAGAAATCTTAAACCTCATCCGGTGTGATAGATGGTGCATGGATCGGAGCATCTTGACAAGATAGACGAGAACTATGGTTGATTATTAAGAGCCACAACAGTTCACTGTAGAACCCTTCTCGTTGAATCCTCATCCCATCATAGATAGGAGATAGCCAAACCCACATCATTTCTGTATGCAACAACGGCTGAAAGCTTTTCATATCCACATTTAAAGTGTTCCATGGAATGGATAAGCAATGAAGTGGAAAAATTATCTTCAATTTTTTTTCCAAGTTTATAAAAAAGCGCTGTAATTTTTGCATCATTTGAAATAATGCTCTATTAAGTAACAATTTAATTACTTTTTAAAAATGAAAGCTTAAGGTTTCTTGAAAAAAATGCGAGTTTAATTCATTTCTTTTTTATTTTTGATAATCAATTAAGAGAAATCTAAAATGAAAGATTTAATGAAAGGAGAATTGGAATTATTTTCCACGAATCTTTTGAATAAAAAGAAAAGTAGTTTAAATTTTAGGCTTCTTGTTTCAATCCATAGCACATAGGAGGTATGTAAAAATAATTCTATGTTAATCTGCAAAGCCTTTTGTTAAATTCTATACAATTCCAAAATTTACGCATGTAAGACACAAGACTGATTTTATTAATTCAGGGAAGAACGGAGTACTTGCATATTAAAAGAAGCAAGCAATTCTTTTAAACATTGCCTAATAAAGAATTAAAAAAAATATTAAGTAAAAAACATTTTTGGCAACTATTTTTAGTATTGTTATATGTTTAAAAAAACGGGGTGGTTATCAGAAACTTTCTCAAACACTGTCTAATAAACGTATTTTTGTATTATTAACCCCATACCTTTGTGAAAAATAGTTATAAAAGATTCTATTAACATCTAATCTTTGGTAATTATTTACTTAGATGCTCTTAATATACAATTACAAAAGAAATTTGTATCATAGACAACATTTTTAGGACCAAAGGAAATCATAGTTTTGCATAGAACTACAATTAATATCAAAAGATCACACACCAAGTTTTTAGTCACCGCTTTTATAAGTTTATTCATTTACAAGTTGTGAAAGTATAGCTAACAGACAAACAATTCTTTAACAACTATAGTTCAAAATTTGATAAATATCTGCAAAAATTTAATTTATCTAAATTATCAAATTTTGGGATTTATACCGTTTATAAACCTACAAAAGAGAAGAACTGTCTATTCCTTGACTGATTTGGTTGATACATATTCAATCCTTGAATGAGAAATCTAGGATCTGAACTTTATTCATCTAGCTCTCATTTTGTTGTCATCGCATTAATTTACATTCGAAAGCCAGATGGGCGAGATTTCTTCAGAATGGGTTTCGCTCACAATTTCATAGAAATTTAAAAGTTTAATATAAAAATCATATATTAAATTTTCTCCATCCAGCTCAAAGCATTTTTGAAGATCTTGTTCGCATTTAAATAAATAGATTTAATTATTTTTCGAATGTCGGGAGGCCTAAAAATGAAGATTTGCCAAAACTCGATTATAATTTTTTGCAATTATCAAACTATCTCTGTTCTTTGTACACTCAACAAACCTGAAGCTTTCTTCAGGTAGGGTTTTCTATAATGCATGAAAACCATGTCTCTTGTTATAATTGTGAATACATCTTAAAATGCTTCAATTTTTTTTCCATTCTCAAGCTCATTATTTTATCTTTAATCGCAGCAATATCTTGAAGATCACATCTCCTTCTTCCAAATCGGCCATTCAGGAGCATCGATTATGGAAGCTGAGGAATCCATAATTGCCACTCTTTGGCGATAAGATGACCGTTTCTCTGACCACACAATCTCTCTTCGCCCGTGCTTCATCAATCTCCTCACACGCTCATTAACCCCCAGGTACTTTACAAGAACCGAGAAAATGTTCGTTCCGAGATTTATGACTTCACATTAGAAGAGAACGTCT
>JAPMOQ010017122.1:0-10686 GCA_026543055.1 Argiope trifasciata | reverse complement strand
TAAGATAGATATTTTAAAATAACTTTTCCTGAATTTATAATTAAATCTTAAAATCTTAATATTTGTAAAGATATTGTTCTGGTGTGTTTCAAATTATTGAAATTACATCAGATCAGCGTACTTTCAATATCTTTTTTAACTTATAATAGTTTTTATGATTTTAAAATAAATATGTGATTCATTTTCTTCTATAAATCAAAAAATACTTGTTGATATTTTTTTTAAAAATAAATGAAGCAATTTGAATATATTTAATTTAAAATACTTTGAGAAAAGTTAAAAGTTGATTAAAATAAATGCCTCGAAATAAATAAATAAGAGACATAATGCTTACATAATTATTTATTTCAATTTTAAATGATATATTACCAAGCATATATCAAAACAGAATCTTTCTACTTAGAAATACCAAAGCGAAATGGTTCTAATTGACATTCAGTTACATAATATTTTATAAAATATTGTTCATTATTTTTTCTGTTGAGAAAATTTACTAAATACAACTTTCAAACATTTTGAAGAAAATGAAATTTCAAAAACCGTCTCATAAATTTTGCTGCATTCGATCAATGACCCATTTCGTTAAGTGTACTTTGCATTCAGAATTTTGAATATTTCTCTTTGGACGATAAACGATATTTCTCCACTAATTATAATTTAGGGCTTATTGCCTGGTAAAAAATATTCAACACCAACAAGTAAATCATTTAAAAGAGTAATGCATTCTGCCTAGTTTATTAAGAGTTATTTCAAGAACTTTTCTGATAAGATAAGGCTGACTAATTTTCTGTGCAATTACAGCTGCTGTTATTCTAATTTGCTCAACATCTGCTTCGTTTAAAGCTTCCAATGACAGATGCGAACCAATTTATTTACTTTAGATTTAGTAAGCGTAGGATTGTTTATGGATTCGAAAAATGAAAAAAAAAAAGATTTGAAATGTCGAGTTGAGAATTAAAAAAAATTTCAAATAACAGATGGAGAACAAAATCGTTTGAAATAAATTTGTTTCAGTGAAAATTAATTTCGTTCTAAAGTTCATTATTTATTATTTCATTATTAAGTTTTAAATTACAGTCGTTTCATAGTGTTTTGAAGCAAATGATTCAAATGAATTTTTATACAATCACATTTTTTCTTTAGCATTTTGTGGCAGTTAGATTGCTCGTTCTATTTCTTACCGATATTCAAAATGAAATTGTTCAGGTTTCAAAAGTTGTTGCGATAGATATGTCTGAATTTATTAAAACCTTCACCTGTCCTCACTTTTTACGTATCAGAACAAAACTTGAAAAAATGATTTAGTCATCTCTAGGAAATTAAATTTCTTTTAAAGATCTCGAAAGATGACTACTCGCAACCAAGACGTGTAAATAATGACGAATTCTTTGAAAAGGCAGTTTCTTCTTATTCTTTCTTCTATTTCTTAAATTCAAGGAAAAAGAAATACTTTTGAAAGTCGCTGTAAAATTGCATTTTTTCATTAAATAAGGATAAATAAAAAACTGCACAAAAAAAAGGGGGGAAAAAATAGAATCGATAACGGAGGAAAATTAAATGTTGTTTATTGAAAAAATCAAATAAATTAAAATTTCTGATAAATATATGTAATGAATTTGTTTGAAGAATGTTTACAAACCAATTTTGAAAAACGAAAAAATAAAATCGCGCTTTCACATACCTTGTAAAAAGAAAATATTTGTGGCGGGATTTACTGCTACTTTAAATTCTGCACTAATAATTCTAAAAATCTCATGTATTTGATTCTATTTTAACATTTAATATTTCTGTTTTTATCATTATAAAAGTAACTCTTTATTATTTTATTCGCGATTTAGTGGTATTATGTTTGAGCTAAGATTAATCTAACATCAGGAAAATAAAGATATTTTAGATAGGGTAGATAGTCTACGCTTTAAACTGTTAGGGAAAATTATGTCAAATATTAAAAACATATTTAGCAAAAAAGTGTAACACTTATACATTTATAATAACTTAAATAATAACTGATGTATCAATATTTCTATCTCTAGATCAAACTGTCTGCCATATAGACGCCAAAAAGCATATGCATTTATTTTTTTATAATAGTAGAAAGAGAGATAGAAGCAAACTATTTTCTATGTTAGAATTTGTTAAAAAAGTTTGCTGCAATGCTATCGGTATCAAAACTACCAAAGAAAAGAACGAATAAGTTTTACTTTTGTATAGATCAAAAACAGATTCCTACTTTAGTCGAATTCGTTTCTCGGTCACGTAAGTAATTTTGGCGAGAAATTTTGTGTTAGACTTCTAGACGTCTCAGAATACAAACCAGTCCTCTAACTGGTCACTCGAGAAGCCCTGCTGTGCCTGGAATCAATAAATCCATCAAACAGGTATATTATGCATCCAGACAGTGAAAAGTGTATTGACTTCCAACTAAAATATTTCAAACAAGTTCTCAATGCTGTGGATTTCAGTGAGTCCTATAAATGACCATATTCTGAAAACAGTTTTTGATCACAGAATATTTCGTCATAAAATAAAAATTGTTGTTTTATCAAATGACTTTTCGAAAATATAATCTGAGCAGTAAAAAAAGGTTATATGATTGAATTTTCTGATTTTATACCGTTTTTCTGTCTTCACAGATTTGACTTTCATCCGTGCTGTTACATTTGAACTTGAAATAACAAATAAAAAGTTTAATATTTTCTTTACAATAATAATAAATTTTCTAGCTACATATGACACAGGATAAATATTTTGTTTATTAAATTATAAAACTTAGGTTAATAATTTTGGTTCTATGAAGCAATTATCGTTTTCTGAATATTTTTCTGACGTTAAAAAATATACATTATATTTTGCATGAAGTGATAATATAAAATAATTCATGAAAAATAAAGTTTAAACTTTGATTATATGAAACAGTTGTCATTCCCTGAAATGTTTCTAACATTAAAAATATGCATCATACCTTTCTTAAAATGATGAAATAATACAGTAAATTAGGAGAGGTTATAATATTTATCACTTTGTGGACTATTTTTAGAAAAAAAAATGACTTTGGGCAGAAATAATAAAAATGTAGGATCTTTATTCATTAACATGGAAGCATTATAAAATTGCGATTTTAGATTTTTATGTGAGTGTACAAGGTGGCCAGAAATAAAACACCCCTACTCTGACCTCCATGGATATCGAACTACTCAGTGTAAAGGCTCAAAATTTTGTACACATACTATTCAAAATATGGGGAAACGGATTTCACGAAAAAAAATTAGTTCCTGAAATCACCGATAGGTGGCGCTGCACAACTGGAACTATGATCAAAAGACACAAATAATAATAAAAATTAAAATGTTTATGCGGAATGGAATGCTTCCATGCTTCCTTTTTAATTTTTCTGCCCCTTATGGAAAATAAAAATAGTAAAGAAGCTAGAACTCCCGTTGTAACTGCAATTTCATACTGTAACCAGAAAAATTTGCATAAAGCATGGTTAGAAGCCATGTTCTGGGTATAAAAGAAGTTAAAAGGTGGGGAATGTCATTCTTATTAGTGATGGCTGTCACGCTGCCAGAACGCGCTTTGCTTGTGAAGTTGTTTTACGAGAATAAAGGAAATGCTCCAGCAGCACTTCGAGAGTTTCGCCGACTTAAGGATTTGCGTAAGGGACCATTGCTTCTACAAGCTCTCAGGAGAATGATCGCTCGATTCGAGGAAACTGGACATCTTGGAGTTCAGCCTGGTCGAGGACGCAAACCGGTTCGTTCAGATGTCGTTGAAGATGTTGCCACCGGTATTGTTGAACAGTCAATGGATAATGTTTTAGGCTGCAGTAGTGCACGTGCAGTGTCACGACACTTGGGTGTTCCCTATAGCACAGTGTGGAACGTACTCAGAAAAATGGTGCATTGTTTCCCGTACAAAATCCGCCCTAATCAACAATTGCTGGCCACAGACAGGGAGATGCGACTGACCTTTGCATTGACATTTCTTGCTAGAGTTGAAGTGGATGCATCGTGGCCGTGGCAGATTCTGTGGAGCGATGAGGCCCATTTCCACCTCAGTGGAACAGTGAACACCCATAACTGTCGCATATGGGACACGACA
Source organism: Argiope trifasciata (assembly GCA_026543055.1). Taxonomy (NCBI): domain Eukaryota; kingdom Metazoa; phylum Arthropoda; class Arachnida; order Araneae; family Araneidae; genus Argiope; species Argiope trifasciata. The sequence goes on along the minus strand of JAPMOQ010017122.1, from coordinate 6,585 downwards.
AACCCCCTTACCTTCCAAGAGATTCCACTCCACTCACCGAAAGTTACAGTCTGGTGTGGATTCACAGCCACATTCATCCTTGGGCCGTTCTTTTTCGAAGAGGTTACTTCCAATGGCCTTGAGACATGTACCGTGACGGCCAACAGGTACAAAAGGATGCTCGAAACATTTGTTGTACCCCATTTGCAGCAGCGCCAATGCCTTGACACCATTACTTTTATGCAAGATGGAGCACCTCCACACATTGGACTCCCTGTGCAACAGTTTCTTCGCCAACATTTCACCACTGACAGAATAATCAGTCGCGCGTTTCCGACAACTTGGCCATCTCGTTCACCGGATCTTAATCCGTGTGATTTTTGGCTTTGGGGACACTTAAAAAACCTTGTTTATCGAGAACGTCTGATAACCTTGGCAGATTTGAAAGAGAGTATCAGTCTGCATGTGAGAAGCATCTCAGATGACCAGTTACGATCCGCAGTTGAACAAGCTGTCCACAGACTTCACATTTTACATCTTCAGGAAGGGAACCATATTGAGCAGCATTCCCTGCATCGATAACGTCCTTGTTTCATGTATGCTTGGTACTTTCAAATAAAATGTGTTTAAAACGTGTTTTTGTGTCTTTTCAGCATACGTCCAGTGGTACAGCGCCACCTATCGGTGATTTCTGGAACTAAATTTTTTTTTCGTGAAATCCGTTTCCCCATTTTTTGAATAGTATGTCCACAAATTTTCAAGCCTTTACACTGAGTAGTTCGATATCCAGGGAGGTCAGAGTAGGGGTGTTTTATTTCTGGCCACCCGGTATATAAATTGCATAATTATAATAAAATATAACTATGTGAACTATAATTACATTTTAAGCTTAGCAATAATTGCAAACTTAAAAGTATTACATAATTACTTGAAGTAAATAATTATTTGATACAATAATTATTTGAAGTAAAACCTTTCAGGATGTTTCTGAAATTAAAGAATTGTAAGAGTTTCACAGTATTTTTCAATCGTTTGCTGATCGATGTAGTGAATCTTACAATGAAGATTTAGATAATTATGTTCAGTTATGTATGTAATAGTAGATACATTTAATGATATTAACTCTATTTGTGAAACGCACAATTCACTAGCGTGGCTGATGTAAAACATATAAACATGCAAGAATATCATTACCAAAAGAAGCAAGATTTTTAATGAAGAGGCTTTTATCATGTGAGAAAATGATTTTGTTTTGGTTTGAAGTTTTTAAAGTCTCAAAATGCTTAGGTTTAAATGTTTAGGCAACAAATTGGCGATTTATCTCTTTTGAAACATCATTTTTTCGCTTATCAGGTTGTTAGAAACTAATACAGAATATTTTTACATTTGGCTATTTATCGTCAGCTAAAGTTACAACTTGATTTCCAAATTATTCATTATCTCTACTTTTTGCGAATTATCTTAAGTAATTTATGATTAACCAATTAAAACCAGTTTGAAACAATCATGGGACTATCACGACTCATGCGAATATATATATACACATCCTATAAGTTTATATATCGCTATTATTTCAGCTAAAGTAGGTTTGCTTTCAGGATTTTAAATAAAACATAAAACATTCTTGAGTACAGAATACCTATAAGAGTTAACATTACATCACCATCCATTACGAGTATTTATTACATCGTATGCTTGATATATTGCCATACTTGTAAGCTCGTCATTTCTGGATTGTGTCATAAACATGGAAAAGAGATTATCCATTATCAGTTTCGCCATATTCCCAGAACCATAAATTATCCAATTGCCTAAAGATCCCATACTTAAAATGCTGATTCTATGATCTGAACTCAGTATCTTTCCGCATTATTCAGACATATATGACTGCATTCCGTTTGCCTCCTAAAGGGAGGTGGTGCAACGGAAGTCTAATTAAATTGTAATCTAAGCAAATTAGTGTTGGGTCAGAATTTCACTTACTGTTGATGCAGTTTGACTTCCAATCCTTAAGGGAATTCTGGGAAAATCTATATTCTTTTACGTGCCGCTTTAGCATCAACAAAGGACATGAGTATCACCGTGCGTCTGTGTTTTCATTTGGGAATTCCTTTGCTGTTGTTTGTAATTAGTTACAATTATCATGGATCCAAATCTTATTAAATGTTATGAATGCATGATCACTTAAAGCAACGACTTTTATAGTAAACTTTAGGACTTCAATTCGAAAATAATTACAAATTATAAACATTATTACATTAAGTGGTTTATTCAGGAATAAGATGCATTCTTTAACAAGTCAATTAATTAATATTTGCTGAAGAAATTGAAATAAAGCCGTTTAAATGAATGAATATTTGAAAATTATCAGTCTGTTTTTTCAAAAACATCGAAGAAATATAAGTTTTAGCACTAATTCAGCGACAATTTATTTTAAATAACATTAATTTGTAAATTCAAAAAGGGATAGTTGAATTAGGATTCGTGGAAATGAAAGGGTTTATCAATTTTTATTTATAGAGATTCCATCAAAAACTGAGCATCAAGGACCAGAAATGATAAATTATCGCAATCACAAAAACTCGGAAATACTTTAGTTTACTTTGTCAAAAATAAACATCTAAAAAGTGTAAATTCTATTTCTAACAACAATTTATTTTTTAATAACATTAATTTTGATTTTTTTAAAATCGTATTATTATATTTCATTTCGTGCTAGTGAAAAAGTTATTATGTTATTAATATTGAATTCATCAGGAACCGAATATCAAGGGCAAAAAATGATGAATTACGGCTATCAGAAAAACTCGGAGCTGTTTTCTTTATCAATTTACTTTGTCTAAATTAAACATCGAATAAGTATCAGACTTAACTCTCATTCAAAAAAATATTTTAATTGACATTAATTTCGAAATAAATTTTTTCGGATTATAGAATTTCCATTCCTACAAATGAAAGGCGCTATTATGTTATTTTTACTGATTTTATTAAGAACTGTGCCTTTTTATTCTTTTTTTTTAAATTTTTTTTGTGTTTTGTTTCACTGTTGTTTTAAATTACTGATAGCCGAAAAAAATTAAATCTAATGATATGATAAATGCATTGTAATGAAATTTTGCATATGATAAAAACGATGCTTTTTTATTCTACTGACAAATTAAATGTATTATATATTTTTGTAACATGACAAAATTATAAAAAGTTAATGAAATTTTTAAATTATGTTAAGGAAAAGGAAAATAATAAAGGCCAATGTTTAGCCTTTCAAATGAGGATATGTCCTTTTGAATATTGTTACTTTCCAGAAATGACTTTATCTTTAACATTTTTCTTCTTTCTCGTATACATACAACAGAGAAAGTGCAGTAATCGTTAAACATTTGAATTACAGATTTTGACGAATTCCCACTCTTTAGATATAACTGAGTTTAATTTTTTTTTAATGTCCGTATGGTTATGACTAAGATAAGCCAAAATCTCTGAAGGATAAATGGATGAAATTTGACGTACAGTCTTTACATCAAATTTGTAGAATTCTGCCAGGTTTTGTGTAAGATCTGATGAAAGGAAATGCGTCTGTATGACTTTTCGAATATAGGATGACACGGTAATTACAAAACAAAGATGGCGAGGTAAACTGATTTAACATCTTTATTGTGGTCAGTAGTTAAATTTTGAAATAATTCATCTAAACCTCTTCTGACTTTCTTTTCTTTCTTTGAGAAATATATACGCGGTAATTCAGAAAAGCAGTGAATTAAATGTATGAAATTTGGTATAAGATTTGTGAATAAAAATGACGTTCTGAGTTAAATTTTTGTTTCAATCGGTTGAGGAAAACATGCCTAAAACACAAATTCGAATTACGGATTTTATCAAAGCTTGCCAAGGATTTATCCCCAAATAACTCGACAAGGATGATACGGTATATAAAGTAAAAATATTAAATTCATGCCAAAGTTAATATTTCCTAAACATTGTATAACAATGCCTGGAAGGAGTTTTTTCCCATGACAAGTTTATTAAAGAATATGCGAAAAACTTTTTTGAGGACTTTTCTTATTGACCATTCATTCAAAATAAGAGAAAAAGGACTAAATAATAATAATACTAGAGTTTCTTTTGAACATATTTAAGAGGAAGGAAACTGGAGATTAAGACAAATATAAATCAGAGAGAGAAAACTGCTTTACTATCGTGGATGATTATACATCTCTTGTAAAAGTATAAGACTTGTTTATCCTCTAAAAACTTGTCTGTCTGTGCTTTTATCACACGGCCTTACTCTTCCATTCTTTACGAATGCTCTCTGTGTCATTAACATAGTGATTACTTACAAAAGAAAAAAAGAAGCACTCTAGAAACAAGATTGATAGTTCGGGTTGTAAAAAAAGACAAGACTTGGTCTTCTGCATTTTCTGAAACGAGAGGAAAGAAGGATTCTTGTTATATGAGGGCATTTGATTTAACAACTAATATTTGTCTAAAAGTTAAATTCACATCACAATGTCACTTGGCAATCATTCAGTTTTATATCATTTTAAGTTGATCCTTTAAAATGAGCTAAGAAAAGCAAATCCAGATTTTAAAAATGGTAAAAAAATATTTTTAAAAAAATGTATTGGAATGCTTTTTTTGCCAAAATAAAAATTAAATCGTATCAAAAGTCTTGGATGCAAAAATAATGTATTTTGGCTTATAAGCCCTTTAATGGAATAAAACACATTATTTGAGCCTTTTGCTTTTCGAATTTTGGATTTCAAAAATACTTTTATTATAATTTAATACAAAACTTGCATCAGTAATTTCGTATTATTATTGAATAAATGATTTTAGCAGATCATTTACTCCTGTTTAGATGGATTACAAAATAGGTTGCAAAGCCTCAATTTATGTATAAAAACAATTATTTTCGTGCATGTTTTAAAATGATTTCATCAACATTAAAAATACTTTGTATTCAAGAATTGATTTTATTTTTTCTTGCTATATTAATATAAATTCTAATATTGCTTACCTTACTTTAATTACATTACTTACTGCCTTCTTTAATTACATTACTTACTTATACAATGACAATGAGTTTTGTATATTCTTCCAAATATATTTAGATATTAAACCTTAGAACTGCAGAATTGAATATTTACCGTTGTAAGATCCCGTGATAACGGGAATTCCTACTTCATATGTGATAAGGCAATAATTTTTAAATTAATACTTATTTTAAAACATCTAAAATAGGCTATTAGTATTGGTATTTTATCTTTTTTCCAACTTTAAAGATTAATATTTGAAGTAAATTTAATTTATTTTACAGTAAATCATAAAATTTACTCTATCTCAACATGCTTTAATTAGCAACTAACCAAAAACTAAATCCTTAGCAACTGACACAAAGAGTCTTATTGTTAAAGAAATTCTTAATGTTAAAGAAATAGCATTTCAGAACTCAACTTTTAATTAACAATAAAAAAAATTATCATTTATCTTAAAGATTGACAATGTTATTTTACAACCATTTTATTACAAATCTCAGTCAAATAACAAACTATTAAATGACCGTGATTGCACATATGTTGAATTTTGATAAATGAGCTTCCATTTTGGAAGAATGAAAGACCCATACCATAAATATCATTATAAACCTATTTTCTCATATCTAACCATTTCGCAATTTATTACCATCAGTACATCAAGAGCATTAATTTTATGAAACATTTAATGTTGAAATGTTTTTAGATTTTGGACAGATGATGTCTTCAGTGTAATTACTTTCAATGTCGTAAAAAAAAAAGTAAATTTCTTCCACCGAATGATATTTTATTTTATTGGAAAATTGGATATGCGTTCATCTGCGTAATTTCTTTGAACTTCTTGCGTTGCAAATAATCGATTAGCGGAGAACACTTAGCATAAGTCATTTATTAGAAGAACTGTTATCCTAAATAAAGTTTCACTTAGGAAACTCGAAGCACGTCGAGAAGAATGAAAAAAAAAACATATTTGACTTTTATCACAATGACCATGTGTTAATAAAACTTATATCCGAATCTTCTGCAATCCATTTTAATTTATTTTTACGAGCTGTCAGGCTAAGGTTCCCATAAAAATGTCTTTTGTTAAATCTTTGTTTTAACATTGTTTTATGGCTGCCTATTTCTCCCTTATGAAAACTGAAAGCTTTCTGCTAAAGTAATAAAAAAATATCATTCCAAAATGCATTCTACTTTTTTTATAATTTCATTTCGAATGAGTTATTAATTTCTAGGACGTATATCGCTATCTTGTTTTACTTTTTTTTCTAAGAAATCAAGTTTATTTCATATAAAGAAATATCATCGTTTTATTGAATAAATGGTTTTAAGGCCTACGCAAAGAACTTTTTATATGCAGTATATATTTAATGTTATAAAGTTAATATGAATTTCCTTTTTTTCTTGGTTCCAATATCTTTGTCTACAAAATTATGAATTTCCTTTTGACTTTTCATAACTATAAACGCAAAGCTATCAAATTATAAAATTTCTGGATTAAAAGTAAAACATTTCATCAGTTCAAATATTCCTAAATGTACTGTGTAAATTCTATCCTTTTCACAATATTGTA
>JAPMOQ010017116.1:0-14880 GCA_026543055.1 Argiope trifasciata | reverse complement strand
AAAAAATTATGGCCAATTGTTGGGCAAGTAAGGTTGGAATTTCTATTCAACATCAATCTCCTTAATTTAGAAGTATGCATTGCAAAAATAACTTTCCTTATTATTTATTTCCATTTTAAAATTCAAATAGAAATATTTATTAAGTAATTTTAATTTAAAATTTATTTCATTTTTTTTATATTTTTGTTCCAATTCTTACATCTTTTTTTGTTACATTCTTTTGTTCCAATTACATTCGAAGGGAATTAGGCTTGTAATCAAAAACTGGCGTTAGATTGAATTGATCTCATAAAGCCTTTCAATTTATTCTCATATTTTTTAATTTTTTTAACTACAACGATGCATTTATTAATCGTGTGTAGAATGTGCTACTATGCACTAATGTAAAACTATGTATTTTCACTTTGGGTGCATCAGAAATTTCATAATGGCGGAGAGATAATTTGCTGGCAAGGAGAGAGAACAAAATTAGTTCCCAAAATCTTTTTCAGATACCTAGTTAATGATCATAAAACTGGTTCAAAACATCCTGTTTTTTAATTTTTTTTAAATGATAAAAGCTGTACCTCTGAAATTCTCAGAAAAAGATATTTTCCCCTTCATTTGAAATGTGCTTCTAAAAAATGCTAAAAAATTCTTTCTGTGCAATTCCAAGAGGCACTTGAAATACAAGCGAGAAAGGAGATAAATCACTTTCAAAAAGAGTACTTTGTTCCATTTGAAACATGACTATTTCATCAAAATTTCTGAGAAAAAAGAAAATATTATTCGGAAAAAAAGTTTTACTCAGTTTTTTTTTATAACAGAAATTCAAAACCAATTTACACAACAACTAACTTTATTTTCGCCACTCAAGAGGTTTTGCAAAAATGCAGTCTCTCAAAGGGCCACAATTCGGAAGATTTGCTCGCTCACTCAATTTAGTATCCCACGTAAAAGTTAATAGCAATGAGGTCACTTTTAGATTGACCAAAGAGGGTTTTGAGAATGAAACGGTCACTGCCTCTGCCCTTTCTTATCAAGAACTATACTCGAAAGAAAGACCTAAACTCAACTTAATATGGTGCGAATTCCATCTGCAGATCAATGGTACACGGAAACATCCCCTGGCACTCTGCTGGAAATCAAATGGGATCCAATTCCCTGATTGTTCGATCTAGACTAAAAAGGGGCCATGTTAAGTCATTAGTAAGGGGTAGAAAAATTTGTCCCACTTGTAAAAATTGCTGTGTCCGCCCAGCTTCACCGTATCATATTGTTGGGTTGCATCGGACGTTTTAAAGAGATTTAGCATCCAATTCCCTTATTATAAATTTTTGGTGGTCAACAACCTGCTGGAGTTGGTCTCACATATATCAGATCTTTTAAGCATAAACAAAAACAACAAAAAACAATAAATTTTAGTCCACAAGTAAATGTTTTAGATCATATTTATGAAAGAAAAAACAGCTAAACAAACTCCTAATAACATTTGAGAAGAGTTTGTCTAAATTATGTCATGTCTATGTTGGACTCAATCGTGACTGGTCTTGGTTTTTTATTATTTAGGCTGCATTCAATTAATACTTTAATTAGTCTTTAAAGTTTGATAGGCTGTGAAAATATTCCAACCCAAGGCTTGTATTGTTTCCTTTGTCCAAAGCACTGTGTAGTCTTTGTTGCGCAATCAATCAAGTAAAAGTGCAAAAAGAAACTGCAGTGAATTGAGCACTGAATGACGTATGCAGTTCGACAGAGTTTGTATTCAGGGATGATTTAAAAAATAGCTGTAACGGTTACTGTGATGTAGTGTCTTATGTTTATCTACATGTTTTATGTCTGTGTCTAATAAAGAAGATATTTTAATGGAAGTGTCTGCTGAAACTTATTCAAAGTGCTAGAGCAGCTGGTAGCTGCTAAGAATCTTTACATAACAATCTTAGTAAAATTGTTTTGGAGCTAAAATTCTGGAAGCAGTGAAAATTTAAAATTTTTTCCCTGAAGATCTAAATGGGCTCAATATGAATTGCCCATTAAAATTACATTTAGGTCATTAAAATATACTATGAGCATATGATTAAAAAATTTGTCTTCATCAATCACCTTCAATCAACCAGTCTGATGAATATAAGCAGTATTAAGTAGCTAACGCAATTCATCACAGAAATGCTAAAATTTTTACTACATATCATACTAAATACAATTAGATGGGTTAAATATTAATATTTGTAAGCAATATTTATTTTTATTATTTATCTGAATAGAATATTTTGCAAATATTTCAATTTTTATTAGTCTTAAGACATACTACAAATTATTATTTTTTTTGGTTGACATTACAAATGTAGTCTAAAAATCGAGTCCAAGTTCTTTTACAAAAATTGTCCTCATAACAAGACAATCTGAATTAGAATTTCATCGAAAATTTTATGAATAAGAACTGAATATTTGAAACGTTAAGAATTATTAAAACATTTAAAAAAAGTATAGATCGTATTTAAAAATTTAAGACCAATTTTTTTTGCAAAGTTTTTTTTAATTTTTTTGTTTTAATAGTAAGTTATGGTGAAAATGACAATTCATTACAAAATAGACGTCACTTTACAATCAATATTTTAAAGTGAAATAAACCGATAAAACAGGAATACTAATTTAACTCCGTTAGAAAACAGTAATTATGAAATAAATGTATACAATATTATGTAGAAAAAGCATTAATTCAGTGAAGTGAGGAACCAAAATTTAAAAGCAGAATTATTTACATTTATTTAATTGTCGATTTTAAAATACCTGTGCAAGTACACTTCTAAAGCTGCACGTTTTCCAGTCTGAGTGAAAGAGATTGCTTTTTCGAGTTCAATAAGCACATTTTGCTGATTCTTATGAATCGAGATTTCAAGCGTATAGTCAGCAGATGCGTGATTTTAAATGAATATCTGAATTTGTTTTTAACTTAAACTAAAAAAGCGTTAATTTTTAAATAGAATTTATGAAACGTTCCATAATCGATTAAGTTTTTTCGAAGTTAAGATTTTACGATTTTTATTCAATTAATTGTTTCGGAAAATTAATAAAATTCTTGTGAAAACAACATTCCGCCACAGCAAAAAATTAAAATACAATTCATTCATAAACCAGTTAGGATTGCTATTTACCAATAATTAAAATATTCGCCGCGTGGTAGGAAAGTCGCGTAGTAGTTTCAGAAAACTCCTTTTAGGACATAGCAATTAATCTAATAATTAAGAATAGGAATTTAAGAAATAATTTTTTAATTAGAATTTTTTCAATAAGTGCTTAAAATTTATTGGAAAGTATTAGATTTCTTTATTTAATAAATATTATTTATTGCTCATTAATTATTAATAGAAACAATGCTACTAGTAAATTTTAAAAGAATGCAAGGTTTAATCTTGTATAAACGATTTGCCATAAAAATTGGCACCATTTTTTTCCATCGCACTGTGAAAGTGATGTACGTAAAATCTTTACTCATGAAAATTAATTTCTTTCCGAAAAATCAAATGAAGGTATTTTCTGACATAATACCCATTTTTAATTTAATATCTGCATTTATACTGAATACAGCAAATATTGTGGTTTTCATTTATAAAGACCTCAGGGTTAAAGAAAATTGCTAGCTTTGCGAATTTAAAAGCAAATTTGGGTGGAGAGTTATATTTTATAATCACCGTTAAACTGCGAAAGAGATTTAGTTATACAATTCTGGATATTCTTTTCATTACATATTTAATTGACGGAAATTGGGGTAACCGAATCGAAAAATTAAATATATTGAATAAAGTTAATATTGCATGCCTATAGTAAGAAAATTTATCAAGGATGAAAGAAAACTGAAGCTATAATTTTTCTATCAGCTACAACTAAAATGAATTAATTTTTTCCCATTATTAATAATTCAGCGACATTTTGTTAAAGATCAAATGCTGTACTTCGCATATGAAGTATGAAATTTATATCAATATAAATAACTTTGATTTCTTTTTCGAAACCTTAATTGAGGGAATCGTATTTCTGACAGATTTCGTGAAGATGAGGGTGTTTTGCCGTTCATAATCAGAATTTATGATAGTTAAAATATTTATAAAATTACAGATAATTAAATTAGCACATTGGTTGTTCGCTGAATTTGTGATAACATATGCAATAAAAAACCAGTATCAACTATATCAATGACTTGCAGCAAGAAGAAAAATAAGAAAACAATAAAATGAGAAGTTTCTGTTTCTTACGTACTCATCATCGATTGTTTACACCTTAATAAGCAGTTTATTTCATTTTACAGTTTTTTGCTTTCATTTTTGAATTTTATATCAAAAGCATTTATTCTCAATATAATATTTCAAAGAGATTAAATATTCGTGGAAATATGTTTTTGTAGTTCAAGTATATGATATTTTAGACTATTAATATTTTGGAAAATAGCAACTTTTTATTATTTTACATGTTAGCATAATTTGTTCTATGAATATTCGTCCTTATAATCTCATAGAACTTTCCTGAAATTTATACTGCAGCATAACTGGCGAGGTTCTATTTAGTTCAGATCAGCTATGTTGTAAAAGAAACCCTAAAAACACGCTGGTAAAACTGCTTTAATTTAGATCTAATGGACTGAATTAATTCAGACAGACAGGCCTAACAAGTCAAATAATGCATCCAAATGAAGAAAATGGTGAATATAAAAACTAAAGGAAGGACCCTCTTCTCCAAAGGAATGACGGTGAGACCGACTGACAGAGTTACTTTATTAATTTAATTAAATTTAAAAAAATGTCCTAATCAAAATCCAAAAGCCAAATCAGAAAAATATTTGTAGTTTGTTAAAAAAAAAACCTAATTTCTGTTTCAATATTCATTGTTTTATTTGAAATTGTTCTAATAAATAAATATTCAATTGAAATTTCCGTATAAAAAAAGCCAAAACTATCATTTTAAATAAAAAATGCCAAATCAAAATTATTTGCAAAAATTAGAATATTAATTTTGGAAGCGAAAGAATAGAATTTTGAATTTTGAATAATAGAATTTTGAAGACGAGTGCGTATTCAGAATGATTTCTGGTTAACGATTTCAAGGAGTCTTTAGAGGTTCCTCACCGAGACCAAATCTTCAACTTTGATGGTCTTTCGCTTATTAGCGATGGCCACAGTCTGGGCCAAGACAAATAACCGGACAAAAAAAAAACTCAAAAGTCGACCCCCTAACCGGTATTCCTCTGGGGTCGATGCCAAGCTGGCTGTGCCGGTTTTCCGCCCTCAAATGCACCCTCATTACTCTGTCGAAGAGGGCCCTCGTGACCTTGCAATCATTACAAAAATATCTCACCCTTTTAAACAGCTGGTCCAGCCGCTGTTTGATTGCAAGGTGGCACTGCCGCAGGTGGATACGTTCTTCGATGCCAGCATCGGTGTCCGGCTGAAAAGTATTAAGTAAAAATTAAGTACAGGATTTTATATTATATATAAATAAAATTTTCTGTTAGGTCATTTAGGATTTTTATCTTCATTTAGGCCTTAACTGATTCATTATCTGCATTAACTGATCTTATTACAAAATATCATTTGATTCTTTAGTTTATGTAGGGAATCGGGCTCTAATCAAAAAATGAATTTTCGTCAGAGGAAATCCGAAGATATTTTTATATTATAAGAATAAAAGATTTGTGGTCCCATCAGACCTTCAGCAGAATTTCATTTATCTTCTTTTATTTGTAATATGCTGATCAGTTAAGTTATATTAACACCCTGTTTTAAAACAACACTAGGAATAGTTTCGGACAGACATTGTCATTTGAAACCGCTGTCAGATGACGTGAAGGACGTCTGAGCTCTCCGAATTTCCACACCAGTTGGAGGAAGTTTGACCCCGACAGATTTAATGTGTGCCAGACACATTTACAAGACAGTTCTTCGGTGAAATCGGGTCTCGAACCTGAAGGTCTCCAGTTCCGAAATCTAGACCTTTCACCAGGTCACAACGGCTAGAAAAATTTGATAGTTATGATAGTTGTTTTTGTTCAAAATTTACTCATTAACATTCTAATAAAGATGTAATCCCCATTTACTCCTTAAAAAAAGTTAGACCTTGGATAAAGACGTGAATCCCATTTTTCTTAGAATCTTGTGCACGAGATTTGTGTTTATTTACTCATATGAAACTAAGTTTTTGACTCAATTATAGTTTTATCAGTAAAAAAAATACTAGTCATTTAAGGAAGCACTTGAAATTTTGAGTCGAGGTTTATGAAAAACTTGTGAACTATTGAGGTCAACCCCTATGTGGTGTGAACAATGGCTGTGAATTTCATGAATGTATCTTCTCTATATACTAACAAATTTTTTGAAAAAAAATTTGAAAGGAAAACATTTAGAAAAAAATATGTTAATGCTCTACGTACAATAAACAGCATGGGGTTAATTCTCTCTAAATTAAGCAATTTAATACCTCATTTATGCAGCATTCCATTTCGTAACGCCCCAATTAAAAAAGATGGGGTGAATTCCTTTCTCCGTTAATTTATATCTTTTTGATTACAGTTATAATGCTGTTCAATTGGGTGGTTTAGATTTCTTGAAATATGAGACACCTTTAAACACCTTGTACAGAGGTCATTGAACTGAAACGAGCCTCTTAACGGATTGAGTGAGAGTCATTTTATGCAACATCCTTATAAGGTCTCGAAACAAAGAAAATCAAAGTTAAATTGTGCGTCCATCACGAGAACAGATCTAGACAAATGTCCATGTTAACGGCGGTTGCAAGGAAAAAAAATGTTATTGTAACAAGAATTCCTTTAGCATTCATTCAAATTTCTTACATTACGTTTAGCGCCAAATTGGCAATAAATATTATTTAAGAAATCTGAAGTAGAATCATGGATGACAATAAATTAATCATTATTTCATTTGTTTTAGATTTATGTAAGTAATTGATATCAAATTTTCCAGAGCAAATGCGAAATAATCTGTCTAAATTAACACAAAAACAATAATTAAATGAATAGAATTTTTAAAAATAATTTCTATGAAATGTAGTTTATATTCCAAAATAAGGCAAAATATACTATCCCAAACCAAGTTATATTGACGTTCCATTAATATTAACCAAAGAAAAGCCTAATAAAATATATAGGAAGTAACCTAAACGAATATATATTGAAGAATGCAACAGAGGCTAAAGCGAGATGACGAACATATTTTTTTAATCGCTTCGAATTGACGCCAAGAAAATAAGTAATCCCCAGACTCCCAACCGCTTCCTTCTATTAGAAATGGATCTTCCCTACTTAAACCTGCTCTTGTAACTCCCATCGTAAACAAAGACATTAGCCTGAAAGCGTTCTCGCGGTGGATACATAATAAGCATCAAATTCTATTCTTTTCACTTTTTAAATTTTTTATCATGAGCTGAAATGCTTTCATTAAACCTGAGGAATAAATTAAGATAGCTAAACATCGCACTTATAAAAATAGTTATTCAGCGTTAGTAATAACGAGGCTATCTTTATCAAAATGTTGCTTTTGTGATAAAAAATTTTTGATCCTTAATATTCACATCAATCGAAATCCTATTTTTGATATTAGGCTTAAAAATCACTTCCATTTTTGCAGTAATAAGGATTATATATTTAGTTTGTATTTATATATGAAATGGCATGACTTTTTTTGTAAAATATTCTTGGAATTTAATATATTAAAATGCCTCACATAAGAACATATTGAAAAATAATTTTATAATGAAAATTAAAGAAAATATTGAATGAAATTATATATTTATCGTTTGGCATTTTTATCTTTTTGTTTTGAAGTATTATGGGAATAAAATGTTAAAATATCACCCAATTTTAGAGTAATACTTTGATAAATTTTTTTCTCAACGTGCATTTATTAGCCAAAGAAATATAAAAAAGGCTAAATTAGAATCGCAGTGTTCAAAGCGTATAAACAATTTTTTCTACTAGGCGCCATGCAATTTAAGTACATTATGCAAGCACCGAAAGTCGCTTTCCGACAATCTGTGGCCTTACGGATTTGGTCATAAATCTGTCAAATGATCCGTTGGATGACCCTTCTAGACCATGAACTTCGATCTGGAGCTTCCAAAAAATTGTCGATAAAATGAACAGACATCGAAGAACCCCAGAACGCCACAAGAAAGGGGAGAGAGAGGAAACTGTGCCAGACTCAAGGCGAGCACCGGAAAGTTGTTTAAAAATGAAATTAAAATTAGTTTACTCACTGGTCCATTAAAAGATAAAGGAGGAATAACTGGAGACCGCCCTCGTGGTCGGCGTGGTCGGCGCTGGCGGGGTGGTGGTCTTCTCGGCGGCCCCAGTGCTTCTTCTTGAGGGAACGCTGGTGGATCCCTTGGTGGCTCCGGTGGTGGCTGGTGAAAGAAATAATTTTAAGCTCATTTGCAAAAGAATTAAAATTATTCAATATGGACAAAATACCACTTCTAATAGTATTATTATTTAAATATGAATTTATGAAATTAGTATTAAAGAAATAAAATTTTATATGAAACAATTTTCTAAGTGTTTAAGGTATGCAAGTTGTTCTACGCATCTGATTAGCGTTCTTTTTTGTAAAACCTCAGCCGTGTATTTATCTACATAATGCCCTCACAATAGCTGACTTTTAATTTCATTGAAAAAATTATAGAACTCTTCTGCATGTAAATTCATTGGCAATCGATTCATTTTATGCATCTTTTAAAATTTAACAATCAAAACTGTTTTCGCTGCACTTTAATATGACATTTGATGGAAGAATTTTTGTTTGTCCTTTAAAATTTCGAAACATTGTATAGAACTCGCCCCATTTAAGTAACTGGATATGTCATATCTTGCATTTCTTTAATACAAATCAGCAAAATTTTCTGGAGGTTCTTTTGCCGGGTTTACACTTGGCCAGTTATAAAATGGCTAGTAGGCAGTGGATGCATAGAAAGGGACTGGTGTATGTTTACCACGATTTCATAAGATAGATTTAGGCATTCCATTCTTGTCTATAAATTGCTATTTCTGGTTCTTGAATTTTTTTTCACTGCTTATCGCATTAAATATTTACACAAAGAAGCATGGTAAAATAAAACAAAGAATCAACATACTTGAATTTAACAAGCTGTAGAAAAAACTGGCAAATATGAAAGAAAAAAAACATCGCATCAAAAAGAATGAGCAAAAAATGCCGGAATTAATCTCTAACTGATCAATTTTTTCTCGTTATAAAGTTTCAAATTCTGCAAACACATGCTAAGTAAGAAATGCAATACTACTGGACTTCGTATGACTGGCCGAATTTAAACGACATTTAGTTTCGTCGAGAATCGTGAATACCCATTTTCGGATTAGCATACTCAAACGCTTTTTGCGCATGCGTCAGGGTGCTTTAGACAAAAGTGAGGCTAGAGGAAAGATGAAAGCAGACGTTTACATCTATCAATAAGGTGGTTTCAGATTATTCAAGGGATTATGAAACCGCCTTGAACCGCCAATAAGCGACTTGCAACCCTCTACAAGTAAGGGTTTGAGGGTCCTACAACGAACAGTAGCCACCGTAGAGGTATGATCGGTTTTAAGAGAGATTACTAACACTATGTTTAATGATGTATACATATTTCTGCGACACCAGTCAATTGGACGTGTGAATGGCTGCATATATTTGAAGGGAAAAAAATCAGAAGGTTATATAATTTTACTCTAAACAAAAAAAATGTGACATTTATAGGAAGTTTTTATGATTCAAAGACTTTTGTACCTTATTTCAATATTCTTTATTTCCGGCATCTCTTATACAAATACTCAATTGTGTTTGTACACTTTTCTCAAGCAACTTTTTCACATACTTTGCAAGTATTACTGCTTATGTTCCTTCCAAAAAATTTGGTAACCTTTGCATTCTTGCTTCATTACTGGATAGAGATAGATTGTAATCTATGTTTTTGTATTTTTTCTTATTTAATTCAGAGAGTGTATTAGACAACTGAAAGAGAAAATCCTTTAGGACAGTTTTAATGTTGTGCATTCTTGCATAAAATCTATGCTCTTATTGCCAATAAACTTTAAACGTTGGAAAATAGAGAGGCCCTCGAAATGATATTGCCTTGGTGGTATATTTGTGCGCCATTTGGTATACTACGTTTGTCTCCAAACTTGGTCTCATTATCATATGCTGTTGTTTCCTGGGTACGTTTGTTATTGTCTTTTGTAAAGATGTATATACCACTAATCTATTTCAACACGTTTGAGGTAAATGGACATCAATATCTCATTCATCGAATACAACTCAATACAAGAAATGAAATAAAAATGCAAACTTGGGAATTTTTTCTTGTAATATTTGATACATGGCAAAATGACACGGTTAACCCTTAACTGGGAGGGGGTGAGGGAAGTTTAGGACTTAACTGGGGAGATGTGATCTACGAGACCGCATATTATTTACACTCAAATTTTAAAATGAATGAATTAGTACGAAAAACTGCCAATATATTTTGCAGATATTTTTCTTGATATATAAAAAGAATGTTTAAGAAATTTTTCAAAATATATTATCATTGACAAAGCAAATACGTCAGGACATACATTTTGTACTTAAATTACATGTTACAATAAATAATCTTGAAAAAACAATTTTATACTTTCCAAATCATATTTATTTTTCCAGTATAAAAAGGTATATAGAAAACAATATAATGCAAAATTCATCAGGTATATGATGAAAAAAAGACAAGTTAAATTTAGTCTTTTTTTATTAGCTTGTGTGAATTTCATAACACGATTTTCAAGTGCATTTTAACGTACAGGTTAAGAGCTAGTATAAAAAACAACCTATAAATTTTGTATATATATCTCTTGGTATATAAATAAATTTTATAATTAAAAAAAATACATTATCACCAGAAAAATTATGTGTGAACATACATATATATCAGAATCAGTTGAATGCGAACTTTCATCGGAAACCTCTTCTGTACAATTATCCTTATCACTAAAATCACTTTCTGCTTCATTAAAAAGTGCGTAAAGCACTGTTTCATAATAAGATCAGTAAATTGGATGAAATGTCGGGTCCTAACTTTTAGCGTCATCTGCTAAGCCTTGTTTATCACTGGGACACTGACATGGAGATGCGGTCTTAGACACCACACTTGTAGAAAAAACTGAATCATTTCAAAAAGTATCAGCTAAAAGCGATTGAAAAAGTGCACGTGTATTGAAGCACACGAAACAGGAAGCTACAGTGTCTATTCATTCCATTGAGCTAAAATTGTATAAGGGGTTAGCGGAAGTCCGTAGCACACTCCAATTACAGGTTAATGAAAATAATGTCAGTCTCAGAATAAAGCTCGTTAAACCATAACCAGGTTTCTCGGAGCTCATTGTTTATCGTCGGAGGGGAAGCTCTTCTTTCGGATCTTCAAATGAACACGAGCTACTATTTGTTATTTCTACCATCAGGAGGCAAATCATGTCCATTTGAGAGCAGGGACGCTTTTAATGTAAAACTATCACAAAAGTAAAGCTCAAAATAATTTTGCGTAAGTTAACCAAAATTTCACTCTACGTAAGTTCAAAGCATTCAGCTATATTGTATCTTATGAATAAAATTATAAAAAACCTTAAGGAATGATAAAGTAAAAACGTTAAATTACTAAATATAAGTACAATTTTAAAATTCTGAAATGTGATGAATATTTTAAAAAAAATGAGGAGGTAGATTTCTCTGGAATCTGATCGAACGGTTTAAATGTTTTAAAAAATTGTCAAACATATTTATAATATTCTGTACACAAGGTTGTTAAAATTTATGTGCCTAATTTGCATCAACCTTTTCTCTTGTTTATAAAAATATTTAATAATTAGTTTAAAAACTTAGGATTGAAGATGAACAAAGAATTTAGAAAGAAAACAGATTTCATGAGTTAATTTAAAGTTAGTTTTTATCGGTAAAATTCTTACAGCACTCCAAAAATATTATCAGCAAATAGCCGATTTTCGTTTAGATAGATGACTAGAGCCCACGATAGGAGGTTGTAACAAGTGATATAAGAATATATTTTCTAAATTGGAAATTAAATGTGTTAGCAAAAAATAAATTCGAAAAAGTATAAAATATTAGGATAATGCTTTCCCTTGACCCAATACAATTGGTCATGTCTCTCTTTGCTTCATTACATTCACGTTATTATGGGATTTATAAACACTTAAAATTTGTTTTAATAATGTATTGTACAAAGAAGATGTAAAGTTCTCCGAAGTCTGATGTATTCATCAGTAAAAGGAAATATATTTTTTTACAAATTTAATAAAACAATTTTGTGTCAAGTTAAAACACGTTGCATTAATTTTTTTAAACGTTCAATTTAAACTAATCATTTATTAAATAAGAACATACACAGCAAATTGTTGCAAAACAACATCTGTCATTATTACCTGGAAATAAAAGATATGAAATTACCAAATAAAACGGGAATCATCGCTCTCCTTGCAAAGAATTTATGCTTAGAATTACATTTCCACGCCGTATAATTTTCAGAAAATGCAAAAGTTGAAAAATAAATTAATAAGTTTAGTTAAATCTAATATATGTAGAAAGTTTTCATAGAAACATAAATACTTATATAAATACCATATATAAACTGGTATCTGGTCAAACTACCCTAAAGGTAGCGCGAGACTGCTAAAATAATATTTCTGTAAATCTCTCAAGATTGAAAAATAAATATCTTTACGGTAGATAAGAATGTATAAGTTATGAATTACAGTTGTTCTGTCTTTTAGATGTCTTTTTCCTCTTTCCAGCTGTGTTGTCATGGAAACGCCGCATGCGCATTTTTTCTAGAATTCTGACGCTTTTTTTTTTAATGCTCTATCATTCAGATTTGCAATGCCTAATCAGAGATGTAGCGGTGAATATCTATGTTCGTGTTAGTCATTAAATGCCATTATGTGTTTAATGATATCTTTAATTCTTAGAGAGCTAGAAAAGAGATGTAACATGCTAGAACATAAATAATTACAGCCACAATATATCCTTAGAAGCATTTCAGTCGAACATGTTGATCGAGAAAAGGAAGTAGCTAAAAGTTCTATAACATCGCAATAAAATGTTTTTATTTCTGAACATTTTATTACATATCCAGTGTAACAAAGAGGGGGAATAAGAGACTTACCGGTGGTGGTGGGCTGCTGATCCGAGGCCGTTGAGGAGGAGGAAGCTGCAAAGTAAAATAAGAAAATTAACAAGTTTTCAAAGTTTTATGTCAAAGTCCTACATCAAACGATATTAATCAAAAATTCAGAATACATTTTTAAAGCATCGAATTTTTCGAAACATTTCTAAGTTAGGCTAAACATGAATACAGACATTGTAAAAATTTCAGTTTTATATCTTGAAAAATGTTCGCACGATCTCAGAACTATTGGTATTCTAATTTCATCAATCGAAATAAAGACTGCCGGAAGTTTAATCATCAAAGTTTAATTAGGAAAACTTTTGAGGAGCAACAGAAAGGATATTTACCGGTGTCGGGTCGCTAACCTCTTCCACAGGCCTCCGTCGGGCTGGAACCTACAAAAATGTAGAAAACAAAATTAAAAAATTTTCAAAAAGAAAAAAAAGAAGGAAAGAAAAAAATCATGATGAATTTGAGATGCAATCAATTGAATCAATCTATATAAATAAGAATGTATGTATGTCTGCATGCCTCTTATGCCTTCCTAAACCGTTCATCCGATTGCGATGAAACTTGGTCAGCTTATTGCTTACACCTACGGGATGGTGATTGGGATAGAAAAATTATCTTAAATATAAAATTTCGAATCTCAATCGCATCTAATTACTTAGGATTAATCACTGAATAACAAGCCGAAGTGACAATGGATTCTGTAGGAATGCTAAATGCAAATTAAAGGTTAATATTTTGAAGCTGTAGTACGCAAATGTCATGCAAATCATTCTCAAAGGTAGTAACTCACAGAGGTCGGAAAGTTTTGGGGTGACTAACTTTGGAGTTTTTAAATTTTAATTAAATTTTAGCGTTTTTCCCAGTAAATATCAAAAATATTATAGTACAAATAATTTTGCACTATCTTTATTTTCAGAAATTATCTTTTAAAATATATTAACGATTTTATGGTATGTTTTCTATGTTTCATCAATTTTAATAGAACATATTTAAATCACATTTTCTAAAATTAAATGTGAGAATTCTGAACGAATATTAAATGAATCACGAGATACAATAAGTAATTTCTTTCATTACCACTATGAAAGAACACAAAATTTAATATTTCTAAAAAAACACACAAATTTAATGTATAAAAATGAATATTTGCTCGTTCGTATTGTATATACTGTCGTACCGTTCATTCTATTTTCGATAAAACATTGCCAAATCGTTGATTGATTGCACTTTATTATTTTTTTCGGTGGCAGCAACACGGCAGGTATCAGCTAGTATAAGAATAAAAAAATGAAATTTATCACAAATTTCAAGTTATTATGTGAGAACATTGTTATTTTTAAAGTTATTATTTGTCTTAATTTAAATAATTAACTAGTTTAAAGCGGTAATGAAACATTAATGGTATCTTTCTCTATATATTATTTATTCCCAATTTTCCAGCTGGGAAACAAAGTGTTGGAGCTCGATCAATTTTGAGATGGGAAAAAAAACCCAACGTTTTTTTTTTTTTTTAAATATCGGCGCATGTATCACATGATAGTCTTGTGTTTGTTTCAAACCGGTTCAAACTGGCTAATGACTTAAATGAATTAAGATAATTTGTAAGAATTCAGACAATTTATGATTTGGAAATCAAATTGTAACTTTCGTTGGCGACAAATAGTCAAATGTGACAACCTTCTG
>JAPMOQ010017097.1:0-40095 GCA_026543055.1 Argiope trifasciata | reverse complement strand
ATATATATATATATATATATATATATATATATATATATATATATATAATGAGAGATCAATTATGTAGAACAGATACATTCATAAGAGATAAATATGATAAAACTTGCACCACATGAAACAAATTCATCACGGAATTATCTTGGAAATAAAATTAGTATTTCTTGTTTCTAAAAATAATACATGATACGTTATTATTTTATTATCACCTATCTTTTACTGCATAATGAAAAGAAAATATTTCTATACAGGAAAAAAAATTTATACCAAACTCATCCATAACCCAGTTTTCTTATGAACAAATTCAAGCAGCCTTGCATGGCGAAAACAAATTATTTTTTAGAATTTATGAGGAACAAATACTTTTTTTATTTCTTTCACATTTATTTATCTTTTTTATCAAACGAGAAAGAATATTAGTTGGATAAAGCTCTGGAGACTGAGAATGAAAATTTATTCTATGTGTTTGCTTTCTATAATGAGACTTGAACATTATTAATTTGCATATTCTTCCTAAGGCATTTATTTTTGGACTAATATTTAGAATATTTGTTTCTATGATTCTGTATTTTCTTTTTCGATAATACAAAAATACAGTCGCATATATATTCTAGGAGAAAATAATATTTACAACTTAATAATGAAAAACATTTATGTAGTTTGTTTATTGGACTTTTAAATGACATGATTTAAATTTTTCTTTGAATAGAACATCCTAATTTAAAATCAAATATTTTATATCTTTATGAAATGAGAATATTTGAAATGCTTTATCATAAAAAATTATTTTTAAACTAATAAATCATTTATTATAAATAAATATCTCGCTTTAGGATATTTTTGTTTAGTTAGATAACTAGACTTCAATGAATATATTTTACATACAGCTTTCAGTGTGTTTGCTCAGAAACTTTCTAAATAAAAACTATATTCATTTTCTTAATTAGAGAAATATGCTGTTTATCAAAATTTTAAAGAGGTTGGCCTTGGGGATGAGCTTTAAAAATATGCCAAGGAAATTGATTTCTCGCTGAAAGAAATCTATTTTCATAGTACTTTTATATAAAATCATTGAAAAATGTCTACAGATATATTGGCAATTAGCCCAATTTCTTTATTTTCTAATCTTTGAAACCTAAAATGTGTGCTCGCATTTCAATATTTTGAGGAATTATATTTTATTATAAAGTCATCAAAATTATATTTTGCTATCATTAAATATCAATGAATAAACATTTAAATAGATTTATTTTTGTGAGAATAAATCTAAGTCCGAATACTTATTAGCACTAGAATTGCAAACATTATCTTTTTAAAAAAAAACATTTTTATGCTGGTTTGTAGCAAAGTTTAATGAGCTGAAGTCTGGTACTTTTACTTTCTCGTATACGGTGCACAAAAATAGTATCGTAATAAATGTTGACTATGACATTTTAACGAATCTCCATATTCTAGACCTATTCCATTCCAAAAATTCTCTTTTGGCATTATGGCCTCTTAACATGATAAATCCAAATCTTGGTAATCCTATGATATCTGGTATATGGACTTTAGACCAAATTCGTAGAATTCCATCAAATTTTGAAAGATCTCCATATAGAGAAAGTCTTGCTGGTAGGCTGTTCAACTACAAATGAACTCGATGGTACAAAATATAGAATACCTGATGAAAAATGAAAATGAATGGAAAAAAATCTAATTGGTTAGAAATCTTCAAAGAGTAAGAAGAATTCTGGAAATGCTCTCATCCTCTTGTGGTTCATCTCTTAGTGAGGAAGAATCGCCATAAATTAATAGTCTAGGAGTACTGAAATGAATAACACACGTTCAGTGTACTGCAAATGATAATTTTTTTATCGCTTAAGTTTTTTTTCCAATGTACATGTGCTACTACAATTTTTCTTTCGTAAATCCATGACAATCATATTTTAGATAATACCAATAGGATAACAACCCATCTAAAAAGGGGTAAATTTTTAGTTATTAAGAATAATTAAATTTCATCTGATAATTACATCCTTTTTTGAATCTACGCAAGGAAGCAGGTAAATCCATCTTATTAATAAGCAGTAATTAAAATGCCTTGGGTGACATATGAGACAAATATGCTCACAGAAACTTGACCAAAGACTACAAATTAAACCCGTGTCCTTACAGGAAAGACCTTTTTGAAATTTGACCACAAAGGCTAAAAATTGAGTCTTTCTAACTGGAATTATTAATTATTGTAACACCTGAACCTGTTTCTAAATTATGGCAGTAATTAGCAATCTCTATTTAATGGACTAATGGAACGACAATAACAACTTAATGTTTAGAAATAGAATTTCTAAATCCAAATATAGTACAACCTTGATTAAGAGTAAAATTGAGTGGAAATCATTTTGGATAGAGATTCCATTGTTTAAATAATAACATCTATTATTACATTGAGTCTATTTTAAATGCATATTACTGAAATATTTTAATTGAGAACAAATCCATTTTAACTTTTGTAAGCTACTCTTATATTTCTTTTGAAATTTCAAACTGCAGTTTTAGGATTACAATACATACTTTATTCAATAATAATAATAATAATAGTTTATAAAAATATAGCAATATATTAGCTCTTATTCAAAGAAAATGATTATCTAGTACAATTGTATCAAGACTGCAAAGGTTTAGGAAAAATTGTTTGATAGATCTGTAACAAATTAAGCACACACACAAAGTTAAAGCTGTGAAAGGATGCTACATTAGCTTTAAATTTTATCTCGTTCTATATTTTCCTTTTCTCTGGTGAACTATATTAATAATAATTGTTATTTTTTAAACAACTCGGAACAGTTATTTCAAACGTCTTTGATAATTTCGAACCTTTATCAAAGCATATATTTGTAATTAAATTGTTATTCAAGACTATTATTTTGAATAGGCTCCAAACATCGATGGATATATATTTAACAACCCAATACAAGATTGGTATCTGAAATCAGATACTTTACCTTTACTTTTCTCTTATGCATCATAAGTTTTACAAAATTATTTTCACAAAATAATTGTTTCTGTTTCTAATTTTATTAACTTTATGTGTTATTTTAGCTCTGAAGATTCCTGGAATTAACTTGAATCTAATTATTAAATTATAAGTAGTAGCTTTATAAATAACATTAAGTCAAATCTCCTACTTCATTTTCAAGATAATAGCTCTGAAGATTATTAAAATTAACCTGAACCTAACGTCTGATAGATATATTTCATAGTAATAGTTTTATAAATAACATTAAGTCAAATCGCCTACCTCATTTTCAAGATAATAATTTTACATTCGGTCACTAAACAATGGCTTGTAATAATACAATGTATAGAAACTAGAGTTATAACTATAGTCTCCATAGTGAAAAGATCTGTTATAAGCATGAAATAGTTAATTCATGCACTTGTTGAACGCTTTGCATCTTGAGGAACTGGAATAAGCACTAACTCTGTCAACACGAACGGGCTCTACTAAATAATCTTTGTTTGCAACTGCAGTACTTACTGCTAACTATAAGCTTGCGGTCGGAGAATTCCCCTTAGACCCGAAACGAGCTTACTCATTCGCCATTATCAAGCACGAACATGGTGCTAAACATGCTCCTCAAATGAGCGTTGTAGACATTTCCACTGGTATATAAGTCACGCTATACCTCATCAGAATTCTTCATGCTTTGCTAAGCAACGAAATATTTAAATGAGTTAAACATGAGAATTCACACACCCCTCGTATGTTGTAGAATTTTAAACTTTAGCAACCAACACTGGAATTAAAACATTAGATGGTTGATATTTTGCATATAAAAACAAACAAAAAGGAACAATGGTGATGTTCGAAATATTAAGACCACATGATATTCATGAATTTCTCAATATGAGAAACCCCCGTGTTTGTAAAAAATAATTCGTAGAATCAATTATGCATGCCTATATGTGAATAAGTGAGAAGAATTTCAGTTTGTGTATTATTTGCACATTATCTATCTAATATTTAGAATAAAAAGCGGGAATAGAAAGAATATTTGTGATTTTGAAAGATAACAGCATTTTGATGATTGTCTTGATTATAATACAGTAGTTGTTTAAAATTATGCATCGTAGAAATACAAAGGAATAATGGCGTCGTCCTAACTTAGTGGTAGAGCGTTTTTCTCATTTCTGGGCCTCCCGGGTTCGAGACCTCGTTCGGACGTTGTTGTTCTACACTCCGTGCTCTATCTTAGAAAGAGCGAATTTCTTCTGTAAAAAGGGCTTGAGCAAGCGAGAGTTTGAGTGTCATATTCATTTGAGATAGAAATCAGATTTCTACACTAGGGTGCTCAGGAGTATTTATCTTCAGAAGCTAATGCATCCCGTGGTGACGCGAATACGACATCTTCATTATAAAGGAGCAATCATAATGGTAAAAAAACTTTGATCACATGATGTTGATGAATTTCTAAGTATGAAACACTCATGAGTTTGAACAAAGAGTATATAAAGGTATCAATTATGGATGCTTATATGTCAATAAACTAAAATAACTTTATGTGGGGCATTTTTTGCGATAGATCTATCTTATGTTTTGAGTGAATAGAAAGTATCTTTTGTTTGGAACGGGAATAATATTTTGATGATTATCTTGACGATAACATGGTAGACGTTTAATATATTTCATATGAAAAAAGAAGAATGTTCATGGTAAAAAAAATTGGACTACATGATGTTAATGAATTTCTAAGTATGAGACGCGTATGAGTTTGTACAAAAATTATATAAAGGAATCAATTATGGATGCTTATATATCAATAAAGTAAAATAACTTTATTTGGAGCGTTTTTTTGCATTAGATCTATTTCATATTTTGAGTGAATAGAAAGGGTCTTGTACTTTGGAGCGGGAATAACATTTTCATGATTATCTTGTCGATAACATGGTAGACGTTTAACACGTTCACGTTGATAACCACGCCTGATATCAGGACCATCTATCTCATTAGATGGCTCCTTCTTTGCTATCTTTTAACAGTAGTAGAGAAGGTGTCATCTAATAACATAGATGATCTGGTACAATTATATATTATTTGTAATGCACAGGCGCGTCAGTGGCAGCGAATGTGTTAGTATCTTGCGTACGAAATTTTAAAAAAAGAATAGTAATGGTCAAAAATGGGACTACATGACTTTGATTAATTTCTAAGTGTGCGACATCCATGAATTTATAGATAAATATACGGAATCAATTATGTCTGTTTATATGTGTATAATTCAAAAGAAGTTTATTTAGTGTATTATTTGCACTAGATATATATATCATGTTTTGAAGAAAACAAATGAATAGAAAGTATGTTTTTACTTTTAAAAGAGAATAACATCATGATGATAATATAATAGATATCTAATATCTTGCTTACAATATATAAAGGAACAATTGCAATGGTAAAAAACTTTGAACGCATGACATTGGTGAATTTCTAAGCACATCTTAAAAAAATATACATGGAATGAATTATGTTTGTTTGTATGCGAATAAGCTAGTAATCTCTTATTTGATGTACTGTGTGTACAAGATCTACATCAGAGTTTGAATGAAACAAGTGAATAGAAAGTATGCTTTTAAAAAAAAAATTACTGTTTTGATTTTTATCTTAATTATAATATAAAAGATGTTTAATACCTTGTGTACCAAGTTAACAAAAGTGTACAACAGTGACGATAGAAAAAATTTGACCACATGATGTAGATGATTATTTAGGTATGAGACCCCCTCCCGGTGTTTGTAAGGGCCGCGGTGGCATGGTGGTAAGGTCTCGGCTTCAGAACTGGAGGGTTTAAGATTCGAGACTCGATTAAACCGAAGAACCGTCGTGTGAGAGGGTTTCTTGCCCGTTAAATCTATCAGGCCAAACGTCCTCCCACTGGTGTGGAAAGTGGTGTGCCAGCTCAGGTGTCATCCTCGTCATATGATCACTGTTCAAAATGACGAGGTCCGTCCCGAAATAGCCCTAGTTCTGCTTTGCAATGTGATGTTAAAATAACTAAACTAAACAAACTAACCCGGTGTTTGTAAAAATTATATAAAGTATCAAATGTGTATGAAGAAGACAGCCCTAACTGACTTAACATCAGTCAGACCTGCCTACACGACAGTTTATTCGAAGGAGGCGGGTTTCGAACATGAAACACTCTGATTCCGAAGACGAGACCTTACCACTAGGCCACAGCGGGTCATTTCATTCTTTGATAAATCTCTCATCTTAATGAAACGAATTCTAAAATGATAATAAAAAACATAAGAATAATAAGTTGAAGTTTAGACAAAAAATTAGTGTTCTAAGATACAATTCTAACTATACAATTTAATATAATTACAAACATACATAAAAAAAGTCTTACATATTATTATTATACAGACGTTTAAAAGCTTTGAAACGAATTTTATTATAACACTTTTGATCCCTGGATACGAAGATATTCAAAAGCCGACACATTTCTTTGGAGATATATAAAGTGCTTGTTAAGTCATAAAAAGTTATTTGACTTTCTTCTTTTTTTCAGGAGCTAAAACTGAAAGTCTTTCTTCACGTTTTATTTTTAGTGGTTTATTTTGTCTTTTGCTATTTTTGCCTCTACTTTGAAAAAACATGTTTGACACCAGTAGAAATTTCCGTGCATTTGCTTTGCGAAAAAATTCCAAGCAGAATTTTTTTTCTTCTTTTCTAATCTCGATATTTTTATCCAAATCAAAAAAAGTATTTCTTTATGTTAAAAGACAAGAAAGGATGCAGACATCTGACTTTTTTTTTTAAAGTTGAAAGTATTTTTTTTCGAAATGTGTTAAAAGCCTCATTCAAATATAAAACAGTTTTTTTAGTTACATAAAAACTTTCAATGCTGTCAAAAACAGCAGTAATTTTTTTTTAATCGTCTGATATATACATATTTTTTTTTTCAATTTTGAATTCATATAATCGTAAACATGGATTGAGGCAATATTTAGAATCAGAAATAAAATATTTACCAAAGCAATTACAAAAGCGGCTGTAAATGCTAGAACCTGAATAAATCCGAAACTTTTTGATAAATCGACCACATATTTAAAAGGTAAAAAAATAGGTTAGGCATTTATTTCTATGTTTGAATGCGATATACAGTGGGTAAAAAAAGTTTCCGTACGGTCACTAAATTTAAGAATAAATGAGCATAATTTGTAAAGTATTGCATTTTTTCTTTAAATACTGTCTATATGTGTTTAGTATAAGTCTATAAAAAGAGATTTTTGTAAATTTTCATTTTTAAAAAACGAGAAAAGCATATTATTTGCAATATCTAAGGTAAATTGAAAATTGCAGTGCAAAAAAAGTTTCCGTACGCTTTATGCAAATTCTTTCTGAAGTGTTTAAAACAGGCCCGCAGTAAATCTTTGACGTCAGAAAGTTAATCACTGATAAGAAAACAACATTTTGACAGTTGTTGAGTTTAAATTTGTTCTTGATCGTCTCAAAATGGAAGTTCCCAGAGCTATCCGGGAATTAGTGATTAAATTGCGAAATGATGGATTATCCATGAAAAGGATTAGTGAAAGGATTAAAAAATATAAAGTCTACTGTGCAATATATCATTGAAAGATATCGTAAACTTCATTCACTTGAGGATAGAGATCGATCCGGGAGGCCGTCAAAATTAAATCGCGTGCATAAAAGAAACATCTTATGCCAAGTTCTTGAAAATCCACGAATTAGTGCACCGAAGTTGTCAGCTAATTTAATAGTTGGTTACAACATTAAAGTCTCAACTCAAACCGTGAGAAATGTCATTAAAAAAAGTGGTTATCATGGACGTGCGGCCCGGAAGAAACCCTATATAAGTTTGTAGAACAGGAAAAAGCGCCTCAAGTTTGCAAAGAAGCATGTAAGCAAGCCATTATCTTTTGGGGAATCCATTCTTTTTAGCGATGAATCAAAATTTAACATTCATGGGTCAGATGGCCGAGTTATGGTGTGAGGAAAACCAAACTAACAAATGCTAACTAAGAATTTATGCGGAACTGTGAAGCACGGTGGTGGCGGTGTTATGGTGTTGGAGAATATGAGTGCTTCTGGAGTAGGAAAATTGCAGTTCATCGAGGGAAATATGCATCGATATGGATATCTGGATATTCTTAAACAAATGTGTTATCCAGTGCAGAGAAACCATCTCTTGGAACTGGATTTACTTTTCAGCAGGACAACGATCCTAAACACACCTCTAAGATTTGCCAAGAGTGGTGCCTTTACCATGTTAAACAACAACTTCATAGCCCTCCCCTGTCACCCGATTTAAACCCCATTGAACATTTGTGGGAAGAAATTGGCCGAAAACTTAAAAAATATGACATAAAAGACAAAGTTAAGCTCAAAAGTGCCATTAGTAATATTTGGTGTAATATTTCTCCAGAAACAACAAAAAAACTTAAAGGGGTAATGCCTCAACGTCTAAAAGAGGTGATAAAGGCCAAAGGAGGGCCCACTGATCATTAAATGTATATTTATTAAATATATTTTGCATTTTTGTAAACTTTTTTCGTGTGCTAGGGCACCGTACGGAGACTTTTTTGTTCCATGTTTACGGCATTTTTTGAGTTTTTCAGATTTATTATTTAATTTTGTCAGTATTATCATCCTTTTAATGTGAATAAATATTAAATAATATTAGTTTTAACTCATTTTTAAATTTTTATTTCTATCATTACGAATTTTTTGTGACAAATTAAGCTTTGATTTGCATTCGTATCTGCGTACGGAGACTTTTTTTACCCACTGTATTTCCAATTCTTTTACCTTGAATGTTTATGATTTTAAACGTAATGTTTGATATTTATTTCTATTTTTTAACCGAAAGTTATCATAAAACAAATTATTGAATAGAGAATCGTGTAATAAACATTATAAAATATACTATTTTTGAAATTTTATGTAAAAATATAGACTCAACTTAGAAAAATATCTTTTGCAACAAAATATTTTCCAAAGCAGATTTAAAAAAAAAAACTTGCAAAGTAAATTTTTAAAAAATTGTTTGGCTATATTTACTTTTAATTATATGAATAAATTAATCTATCTCTTTAATAAAAATAATTATTCCTAAAGAATATTATTACGTTATTATTTTACTTTACAGAGTTATTTATTTATTTTTCTCTACTTTACTAGTTTAAATATTACTTTAATTAGTTCTTTCTTAATAACTTTAATTCATAGTTTATTGCATATATATTAGCTAGTTGATTGTTCCAATAACTTCTAAAAATTAATATCTAAATGTTCATATTATATATACACTGAAGTGACAAAAGTCATGGGATGACTGTTAATATCGTGTCGGTCCTCCTCTTGCCCGGCGAAGTGCAACAACTCGACGTGTCATGGAGTCCACAAATCGTTGGAAGTCCTCTGCAGGAATATTAAGCCATGCTGTCTGTATAGACGTCCATAATTGTGAAATTGTGGATGGTGCAGGAGTTTGGGCACGAACGGACCTTTCGATGATGTCCCATAAATACTCGATGGGATTGATATCGGGCGATCTAGGTGGCCAGATCATGCGCTGGAATTGTCCTAAATGCTCTTCAAACCAATCGCGAACAGTTCTGGCCCAGTGACATGGCGCATTGTCATCCATAAAAATCCCATCGTTGTGTGGGTACGTGAAGTCCATGAATGGCTGCAAGTGATCATAACCATTTCCAGTCAATGATCGGTTCAGTTGCACCAGAGGACTGAATCCATGCCATGTAAAAACAGCACACACCCTTTTGCAGCCACCACCAGCTTGAACAGTGCCTTGCTGACAGTTTGGGTCCATGGCTTCGTGGGGTCTGCGCCACACTCGAACTCTACCATCAGCTTGTAACAACTGAAATCGTGACTCATCTGACCACGCCACGGTTTTCCACTGGTCTAGGGACCAGTCGATATGCTCACGAGCCCAGGAGAGTCGCTGCAGGCGATGTCGTGCTGTCAGTAAAGGCACTCGAGTCGGTCTTCTGCTGTCATAGCCCAATGAAGACAAATTTCGCCGCACAGTCCTATCGGACACGTCCCTCGTACGTCCCACATTGATTCCTGCAGTTATTTGACGAAGTGTTGCGTGTCTATTAACATTGGCCATTCTACACAGACGTCGGCGGTCTCGGTCGTTAAGTGCAGGTGGTCGCCCACTGCGCTGTCCATGATGGGATGTGATGCCTGAAATTTCATACTCTCGGCACACTCTTGATACTGTGGATCTCGGAATGTTGAATTCACTAACAATATCCGCAATGGAATGACCCATGCGTCTAGCTCCAACTAAAATTCCACGTTCAAAGTCTGTTAATTCTCGTCGTGCCGCCATAAATCACGAAAAACATGTTCACATGAATAACTTGAACACAAATGAAAGCTCTGGAAAACGAACTGCGCATTTATACTTTTTCGCTGCGATACTACTGCCATCTGTATATTTGCATATTGCTATCCCATGACTTTTGTCACTTCAGTATATATATATATATATATATATATATATATATATATAATAAAACAACTATTATAAAAATATAACGTCATTGATTATACCAGTTTAAACTAGTCATAACGCAAAGTGTTGTGGTTTTTCGATGACAATTATAGTCGTCAAACCCCATTAACCGATTAAAGTATCAGGCTTAATGTATCATTACTTTTGTTTCTCAAATTCCTTATCATATAGTATTATTGATATAAAAACAAAATTAAGTTTTTAAATCTATTAACTGTTAATAATTCATATTATGTATTATTCTTAAAGCTGTACAATATTTCAAAATTCTCTCATGGGATTGAACCGAGTAAAAAAAGCAAAATGGCTTGTACTTTATCTTACTATATTATTATACAAAAAAATGGCTAACTACAAATGTTGGAAGGTTTTATTTTCTATTAATTTTTAAAACAAAATACGCATAAAATAATGTATTGAATAAAATATGAAAGATATTGGAATATCTTCCAACGAGAATATCTAAAGCTTGATTTTAAAAGTGAGTTTTTTTTTCAAAAGATAGAAATTTTGCTGCGCTATGCTACAAACGTTCTATGCTTGATTGGGATATAGTGTCGATTCCCAAGGGGCTTATACCCATGGGTATCTAATCTCTTTTTACGATGCAATATGGATTTTGGGGATGTGTGTTGCAAAATCAGTTTTATTCATGATTTTTTTTTTCTAAAACAGCAAATAAAACTCTTAATTTTTTTTGAATTGCTGTTTTATTTTATTTATGTTTCTCTCTTTGATAATTTTATTTTTTGTTGAATTCACTTAAAACATGCACGCAACATTCCTACTTAAAATCACTATCAAATTTATCTCTTGTTCTCAATAGAATTGGTAAGAAAATTATCAAATAATTCACTGTATATAAGTATCAAATAATTCACTGTGTATAAGTATCAAATAATTCACTGAGCTAAGAAATGAAGACAAATTTCCAACTATTCATTGGAGGGACCTGATGACTGATTGATTGGAAAATGTTAACTAATCTCATTGTTACATTTAAATTGGTAAAAATATAAATTGCATCAAATATGCAATAGTGAAATTATAACGTTTGCTTATATTGTTTTCCCAAATGATTATTAAATAAATATAATTAATCTTTATTAAATACAAAAATAAAATTTTATTAAATAGATATTATTTATTTAATGATTATTAAATAAATTAATTAAATTTTATTTATAAACAAAATATATTTAATAATGTTTTAATTATAATTAATTTTATTTATCTGGAATGATAATGATATATTTATTCAACACGACAAGTTCTGAAAACAATGATTTTTATTTGTTTATATTTATTTTAAATTACCTTTAAATATCTGATAATAATCAATCCTTTATTTTGTATGGAAGGGAATTATTTATTAATAATTCTGATTATTTTTTGCTGCCTATTTATAATTTTTTCCATGATATGTTTTTAAAATAATAAATTAAAAGCATATTTTTCGGAACTTATCAAAATAAAAATTAAAAATTAAAATTAACCAGACAATCAACAGGATGATGAAGTTAAAATTTTAATTCTAACGTGTGAATTTGAAAGGAGATATTTAATTTTAAATACAAGTTTTCTATTATAACACAGCTAAAACTGAGCAAGTGAACATTAACTCTATAATTCTACTTAAATAGGTAATTCGTTTTATATAGACCTTTCAGTTATTTTTGTTTTTCATTTTTTTTCTCTATAAAGGAATCTTTATTCCTTATATATTTGTCGGAATTTAAAATATAATTTCTTGAATATTTTCTCTTTATTGAATGTGGATATACAGTTTTTCAACTCTATTAAAACTCAATATTCGATAAATTGATTTTTTATCTCCGCTCAACATCTATTATTTATCTAATTTTTGTTGCTTTTATTTAATAAAATACAAAATAAAAGTTCAAGCCCATTACTTTTTTTGACATAATTAGTTGCTAGAGGATACATACTAAAGTAGTAAGATCTAAAATTCAAATTATTGAATTAAAAATGTGCAATTATTATTTTTTGAATGCAGTTATCAGCGCACGGATTAATATACTTCTCATTTTATCATTGCAGTCGATCGAATCACAAAAAATAAACACGTTTGTTTTATAAATTACTTATTTGCACAATGCAATATATAAATAATCAATTCTCAAAAGAAAATGTCAGAACTTTTAAATTGAGATTTTAACTCGTTGACTGCCAACTACAAGATAACTCGTAGATTGCATTCTTTTCTAGAACGAAACAATCTACGTTATTAGATGACTTCTTCTCTGCTACAGTTAAAAGATAGCAAAGAAGGTACCATCTCATAAGATAGATGGTCCTGATATCAGACGCCGGTAGGGGCAGTGAACGTGTTAAAATGATTTCTTAATATGAAATCTTCTAATGCTAAATATTAAACTTTTGACTTTTGATAACTTTTGTGCATAATTAGTCCTTTGTAACTAAAATGTGAAAAAATTAACAAGCTCTATTCTATTATTTAGGAAACAGAGGTACAGAGAAATAATAACTCAAAAAATATGTCACCCATAATTAATCAGGAATATTTTTGTAATACATTCTGACTTCATAATCATTATTATTATTATAAATCTATTCCGGATTTCTTATCTTTTATAATAGAAAAAGTTATTTATCACACGAAGAAAAATTATTGTAATAGTTAATGGCTTTGTGAATATGATTTCCAGTCGCCGATGTCCGGCAAAACTGTAATAATGAATGGGAATACTTTTATCCATTCATCTTACTGCAATAGATTCGTTCCATTGTGTTCTCCACATAAGGCATGGAATCGTAAGAGCCATATTTCTATATTTTGAAAGACCGTTTAACTATACATTTCTTTTTGCTAATAGTATTTTAACTTTTACATTTCCGATGTCTCTTTATTTAAGGTGTCCAACTGCGTTAAAAACACTGGTTATCGACCACATTGAATTTTTTTATTGTAATTTTTTGTAGTTCAGACTTTCCACTTTCCAAAACAGTTTATTTTTTCCTAGGAAAAGGAAGGCATGACCTATCATCCAGGGGAAAGTTAAGCGAATTTTATTTTTTTAACTAACATTTTTCTTCAATTTTATCAAAACTTTAATTTTTATAAGAATTATTCATCTCTAACATAATATCACAAAAACTAATAGAGGTATTTACGTAAAACTGACAGCTTGTGTTTTAAATGATGTAGGCAATGAAATGAAGCAAAATTTTTATTGTCGGTCGAATGCTTTTCAATTTAGAGGTGTGTTTGAAAATTTGAGTTGTGAATTTTTGGAAAAAATGTATATATACGCATATTTTTCCCTGTAACTTCTTTGCATCACAAAATGTTTCTTAGATTTTGGTTAATTTCTTTTGTCGTTAAATTCTATAACTTGTGCACAAATAAAAATAGGATTGCTGCGTTACCATTTGGTGCACAGTGTTAACCGTTTTGGTTAAATGACATTAAAATTTCCTACACTTTATCCTATTTCACATAATTTATTATATTTTCAAATATTTCGTTGTATTTATATTGTTTATAATTGACAATACATCTAAAAATCACAAAGAGTTTTTGAAAAATCCTATTTTTCAAAACTTTTCCTTAGAACGTAGTCGGATACCTTAAGAGTCATGAACGATTAATTTGAATCAAAAATTACACTTGGGTTATACTTGGAAGGGCAAGGCGGTTTCTTTCATTTGTTTGAATTCACAGCTCAATTGTATCCATAGCAACTCCATTGAATTATACGGTCACTAACTTTTATTATCAATCAGGATTTTATTGAGAAAACTGCATATATAACACATAAAATTCACTGGTAATATTTAGAAACGAAATTCAAGTATATTATGTATAATTTTAAAATTTTCAAAAACTCTCTTATTATTTGAGATATTATAACTGGAAACACTTTTTTAAAATTTAGCTTTTAATTACAAATAAATACGATTTAAGCCCTTAAAATAGAACATTTTCCCACCTATTTATCCTTACAGTCCTTTCAGAACACGTGTTTGATCTCTATTGGATTATCTTTTCAACTGAAATTTCTCTGATTTCTTTTCACCTTTAGTCGGTTTGCCCGCATGTCACGTGTTTATCGATTTCTCCCATTTTCACACTTTTTAAGGTATCCGACTACGTTTAAAACACTGGTTATCGACCACATTGGCGAATTATTATGTTATTATTATTTCTTGTAGTTCAGACTTTCCACTTTCCAAAACAGGTTATCGTTCCTAGAAAAAGGAAGGCCTGGCCTATCATTACCAGGGTCACATATTTTTCAACTCAAGTTTGTCTTTAGCTTCAAATTTCTCAAAACTTTAATTTTCATAAAATTTCTCCTCTGTTAACACAATATTCCCAAAACTAATCGAGGTATTTACATAAAAATTTCAGCGTGTATTTAAAATAATATGCGCAATGAAATGAACCAAATGTTTTTTTGTTGATGAAATATTTTTTTTTCCTTTATAGGTGTTTTTAGAAAAATGAAGATGTAAATTTATGGGAAAAAAATGCCTTTTATACGTATATTTTTACCCATAACTTCTTTCCAGCTCAAAATATTTCTTACATTTTGGTTCGTTTCATTCATCAGTATATGTTATAACTTATGTACAAAGAAAAAAAAATTACTGCATTACCATTTTGTGTAGAGTGTTAACCGTTTCGGTTGAATTTCCTTAAAATATATGACAAATTTTCCTATTTCTCGAAGTATATATTGTTATTTTTAAATATTATTTTTTGTATTTACAGTGTTAATAATTGACAATGCATCTAAAAATCATAAATAGTGTTTTAAAAATCTATTTTCCAATTTTTTCCTCTGGACTTAGTCGGATACCTTAACTTTCGCTTATTAAAAGTGTAGTTTTGTAATCATTAAAAAAAAAATTCGAACTCAAGATTTTTACGAATATCCTCTATGTGTCTAAAAAAATACATTTTTGACATTATGTCTGTCTATAAAAATAATAATTTGATTTTATTGGCAGAAATTTGGTATATAGAATAACTAGAGCATTTGTAAATTTCTATCAAATTTTGAGTTGCCCTAATTTACATGAAGTCACTATGCTGGTATGTTCGAGTACAAGTGAATTCAATGACATCAAAACGCAAAGTGTTAGGTAGATAACATTTTTTGTGCTAATCGTATTTTAAACCGGATCAGATAGATTACTGACTGTCAATTATTTTGTATGCAAATGCAGTAACTTAATGTAGTCATTAACGCACGGAATTAAATTCTTGAAATTGGTATATGAAATTGTGATCATAACTGTAATTTTGTATCAAATTTTGTTTGTACCGATTGCTATATTTGGCCAACTTATTGTTTTCACTTTCACGGAGATTATAGACATAGTACAATTATTATTCTAATACATAAAAATGAATTTTTGTTTGTACGTACTATATACGCTGCCGTAACACTGAACCGATTGCTATATTCGGCCAAGAATTATACTAAGGTTATAGCCATAGTATAATTCTTATTCTAATATATAAAAATGGATTTTTGTTTGTGAGTACCTAATGCGTTGCCGTAGAGTTGAACTGATTGCTGTAAATGGCCAACTTATTACTTGCACTTGCACGAAGGTTATAGGCATTGTACAGTTATTAATCTAATATATATATATATATGAACTTTAGTTTATACGTACTTTATGCGCTGCCGTATCCATTGCATCGATTGCAATATTTGGCCAACTTATTGCTTGCACTTGCATGGAGGTTATTGGCATAGGACAATTATTATTCTAATATATAAAACGAATTTTGGTTTGTACGTATCTTATTTCTGTCGTACGATTCATCCGATGGCAATAAAACGTCACCAACCTCCTTTGAACATTGAAATTCCATGTTTTTCCTATTGCCAGTTGTTTCTCAGGCCATGTTTTATTTTATTTTTTTGTAAATGAAAAAAAAAAACATTTTTACTTTAAAATCTGGTTGGATAATAAAATATAAAAAATAATAAATATTATTTACACCTTTCCTTTAAGTATCATTCAATTTCAATGAATGTATTGATTTTGAACAAAAATTTAATGTCATTCCTTTTTAATTAAACAAGACAGTCACTTCGAATTTCAAACGATATTTTCTAAAAATATTCCTTATGAAGCAGCAATGCGCTAATAAGTAAGAATATAAAAGTTTAACATTAATAATATATATATATATATATATATATATATATAATGTCTAAAAGTATTTTATGCATATTTTTTCATTCCTCCATTCAACCATCTAGCTAAAGTAATTGATTCTTTCAACCATATTGACTAAGGAATTAATTAAATATTTCGCACAGATTGATTTATTATATCATTCATATTAATTTCGGTCTGTCAGATATGTATGTATGAGTTAGTGAATTTGGCATGGTATGCTCAGATTAATTTATAATATATGATTAATTATTTATATTCAGGAAGTTCCTATCTAGAAAGCTGTAAATGGAAGTAATGATATATGTTGATTAACTTCATCGGTTTTGAAAGGAAAAATAGATGTTTTAAGATTGAACAAAATGCTAAAAGTAATTTTATTAAATTTAATTGAATCATTTAAAAAAATTAATCAACGTACCAAAAGTAATCTGCTGTTCAATGATTCATAATTAACTTATTAGAAATTCAATAAAATCCTTTGATGACGTTTGTTCACCCAAATGATATTTTAGGTTGTGAAACTCATACTATGAAATGCTTTTTAATAAAGTCAGTGAATTATTTTATAGGTCTAAATATATGAATTTAATAGAATCAGTCTTTTATTAATTATTGGAGAGCAAATTAAAAAATGCATGTTTTGGCCCTCGATAGCTCATTGGTTTAAAATTACTCAATTAAAATAAACTTACTAAATAAAATTACTCAATTAAATCACACACATACTCTTGGACTGTATCTCCATATTTATTCACACACTCTCCCCCCGCTTATCGCGTTCTCGTCTCTCCTTCCCCCCTGGCGATCGCAGCGCCATTTTGGGAAAGTGGCCAGGCGTCACAACAGCCTTGACAAATTTATCAAATTTTCAACACACAATAAAACAATATGAAATTATTAATTCACAATATTCTGATTAACGATGACATTAAACATAAAACGCATTCGAACAATTAAATATATAATACAAAATTACAATACACTTTACCTTATATCACAAATTACATAACACTCTTATAATGCACAATTTTACAAAAACAAATTAAATCTATTCATTCATTGGAAGAAAACATATTTTTGAGACAGGTCTTTTGAAAATACCTTTTTGTGTTTTGATACTTATAACTCTAATTTTATTATCCTTCCCTGGAAATAACTCTACAACTCTTCCTAATGGCCAATTACAAACAACCATGTTATCTTCCTTGATTATAACAAGATCTCCAATTTTAACATTATTTTTATCAAAACACCACTTACTACGTTGTTGCAAATTACAAAGATAATCATTTGACCATTTTTTCCAAATTATTTGGATCATTTTAGTTAACCGTTGCCAGATTTTTAATCGACACTCTGGAATTTCAATTAAATTGGGTTCTACGATTGTATTAATTGGCCTTCCTATAAGGAAATTGGCTGGAGTCAAGACATTTAGATCCTCTATGTCCGTAGTCAAAGGAACAAGAGGTCGGGAACTTAAAATTCCTTCTATTTGAGTTGTCACAGTCAGAAATTGCTCAAAAGTTAATTTTAAATTACCTACAACTCTTTTTAAATGGTATTTGAACGATTTCACCCCAGCTTCCCAAAGACCACCAAAATTTGGGGCTCTTGGAGGAAGGAATCTCCAATTAATGTTTTCACTAGACAAATAACCAGACAAAACTCCGTCTGGGTTTTTCACTATGCCATGTAACCTTCTCAATTCCTGGTTACTTCCGACAAAATTGGTGGCATTATCCGAGAACAATTTAGCACATTTACCTCTCCTAGAGAAAAATCTCTTTAAAGTTGCAACAAAAGTTTCAGATGTTAATTCAGTGACCAGTTCTAAATGAATACATTTGGTTACAAAACAGATAAAAACAGCAACATATATTTTTATAAAAACACCTTTACGCTGATTTTTGTATTTAATCAAGAAGGGACCAGTAAAATCAACTCCTGTACAATTAAAGGGAAAATCATGCGAAATTCTTTGCTTTGGAAGAGCTCCCATTAACTGCTCACAAACTACTGGTTTTGCCTTAAAGCAGGTAACACATTTATGTACAATTTGTCTACAAAGTGATCTACCTTTTAAAATCCAATATTTTTGGCTTACATGAAACAATAATGATTGAGGTCCAATATGCAAATTAATTCTATGGTAATACTCTAATATCAAATGAGTTAGTCTGCATTTAGATGGTAATAGAATGGGGTATTTTCTATCTGTACTCAACTCGCTATTACCAAGTCTACCACCACTCGTAAGAGACCATTGGCATCAAGGAAAGGGTGAAGATTTCTCAATTGACTATTTGTACTTACCTCCCCTTTCTTTTCAAGAAAACTCATATCTTTAGCAAAATGATCGTGTTGCACCTGTTTTAGTACAAACCGTTCAGATTTCTCTAACTCACTTTCTTTTAAAGGACCTGTTTTGCGTTTACTTTTCTCTTTGCAATTATAAATGAACCTGTAAGTATAACTGAGAATACGAATTATTTTACAATAGTTATTACTTAGATTAATTAAACCTGGAATAAAACTGTTAACACCATCATGAAACGCTGAAAAGCACTTAGAGTCATTGTTGATGGAGTTCTTTAGTTCATTATGAAAGTCGCTTTGTATCACAGTTGACGGAATGTTTCTGTCAGGATAATTCTCATTCTTTAGAAACTCGGGACCATTCCACCAAAGGGTACTTTCGTACAGTCTCTCAGGATTCATACCCCTTGAAATCAAGTCCACAGGGTTATCAGATGAGGATACGTGTTTCCATTGTCTAACATCTGTCAGTTTCTGTATTTCCGCAACTCTGTTGGCGACGAAAGTCTTTAAGCAGCACGGTTCCTTTTGCAGCCAACATAGCACTATCATTGAATCGGACCATAAATATGTATTGGTTACATCCAACTTCAACGCAGAAATCACTTTAGTACTTAACTTTGCAAGAAGCACAGCAGCACATAGTTCTAAACGTGGTATAGTTACTTGTTTAATCGGCGTCACACGAGATTTACTCGCAACAAACATCACTTTCACTTCACCAGCTGAATTAACTGTCTTGCAATATATAGAAGCCCCAAACGCCTTTTCGGATGAATCACAAAATCCGTGGAGCTCAGTAACTTCAGCATGTTGAATCACAGTGCATCTCTCAATGTTGATGCCGTTTAAGCTAATTAAAGATTTCACAAACTCTTGCCATTCA
Source organism: Argiope trifasciata (assembly GCA_026543055.1). Lineage (NCBI taxonomy): Eukaryota > Metazoa > Arthropoda > Arachnida > Araneae > Araneidae > Argiope > Argiope trifasciata. The sequence continues at coordinate 20,148 of JAPMOQ010017097.1, read as the reverse complement.
AAAGCTTCTTTGTCAGGAAGCCTGTCACTCCAATCAATTTTCAGTAACCACAATTGTTGCATGAAACTTTTGGCTCTAGTGATCATTGGACCAAGCAATCCCAGTGGATCGAAGAGTCTAGCGATGATGGATAAGACCGACCTTTTAGTTGGATGAGCATTTTGCTCCACTTCTACCTTAAAGGTAAAGCAGTCAGTTCTAGCCTTCCAGGCAATTCCTAAAGTTTTAATTTCATCCACAGATGAAAATTCATACTCCTTCTCCGTGGTTGGGGTAAGCTCTGAGGAATTCCTACACCATTTATGCAATGACATCTGAGCAGTTTTCAGAACGTCAATAAGTTGATGTTGCAGAGTTTTTGCCTCCTCTAAGGAATTTGCTCCCGTTAAAACGTCATCCATATAAAAGTCATTACACAGCACTGATGAAGCAATTGGAAAGTTTTTTCCCTCGTCAATGGAAATCTGCTTCAAAGTTCGCATTTCTAGAAACGGAGCACTAACCGTTCCGTATGTTACGGTATTTAGTTGGTAAGTCTTTGGCTCATTGACACCCTCCTTCCACAAAATTCTTTGAAGGTCCCTTTGACTCTCGTCTTTATTAATCATGCGGTACATCTGACGAATATCAGCCGTAAATGCAAAGATGTGCTTACGGAATCTCACTATCAATGCAAACAACTCATCTTGAATGACCCCACCGTTATATTGAATACAGTTCAACGATTTCCTCCTAATAGTCAAGGTGGAAGCATTAAACACAGTTCTCAGTTTTTGTGTACTTTTTTGAGGCCTATAGATGCCATGATGAGGCATATAATAAGTTACATCGGGCTCAACATTCTCCCTAATTTTAGTCATGTGTCCTAACTCTTCATATTCCTTTAAAAAATCAGAATACAATTTTAGGTACTTCTGGTCTCTAGACAAGCGAGTCCATAATGATTCAAGTCGCTTTAGAGCAATATCCCTTGAATTTCCTAGACATGACCAATGTTCCTTAAATGGCATTGCCACAATATATTTGACCGTCTCATCTCTCTTATGTGTCCGCGCGTAATGTTCCTCACAAATAGCATTTTCTTCACTTTTAGGTAATTCATTTGCTATTTCCTCAATCTCCCAAAATTTTCTCAAGTTTGAATTTAAATCTTCTTTCCCGCATATTAAACCACAACAACTAGAGTTAATTTTATCTGAACTCGGAATACTACCTCCTACAATGTACCCAAATACAGAATCCTGTAACACCAGATTCGCATTTTTGGCCTTTAATTTTCCTGGCTTTATTATGCCATAAATGTATTCCGCGCCAATTATAATATCTATTTTTCCCGGAACATTAAAATTAGGATCCGCAAGGTCAATATATTCTGGAATCTGCACACGCGTATCAAACTTATGATTTGGAATTAAATCTGTTATTTTTGGAACCACCAACATCGAAATATCTCTTTCAAAACTTTTATTTTTATTCGCCACAGTGCCGTAACTCTGCGATTAACTGCCAAAGAAGTATTATTTATGCAAGAAACAGATAGATTTATCCTTTCACTTTTTAGTTGTAATCGCTGCAAACATTGCTGACTCATTACACAAATTTGCGATCCAACGTCTAGAAGGCATCTCACTTCCTGCCACTGAGCACATCTGTCTTTTATAAAACATTTTACAGTAGACAAGATTACATTTTTATTTTCAATTAAACTAGTTCCAATGAAAGGCGTACTCCACTCATTGGGGAAGACACAACTTAGCTCAGTATTTTTTCCCCCCGACTGCGAATCATCTACGACTTCCTGGTTTTCGGCAATCGTAGACGATACATTTTTTGCTTCTTTTGGAAAATGGATTAATTTATTGTGAACTTTGCCACATAAACAATTCCTATACGATCAATTTTTAAAGCTACAGTTAGGCGATAAACATTTAAAGCAAAGTTTTTTATTCTTTACTACCTCTACTCGTTCATGAATAGGAAGTCTCTTAAATAGCGGGCAAGAATAAATAGGATGATTTTCATTCTTTAAACACAAAGCACAACTCTTATTTTTCGCCTCATTGAAAAATACTTTAGAAGCAGTTTTAAATTTATTGTTATAAATTTTTTGCTCCTTTCTCGGCTCATATATGGGCTTACCTTTTGATGCAACATACAAATCGCACTCTTTGCCTAACTCAAGAGGTGTAAACCATTTTTCATTCTGCCTTATGTTAATATGCGTGGCTATATCTCTATCTAACGTTTGAAACAATTTGTCAGATACCATTAATTGTTTTAAGGTTTCAAAGTCCTTTACTTCTCTCAATTTTAAATAGTATTCGAAACTTGTAGTTAAACGCGAAGCGAATTGCACATGAGTTTCGTTTTCTCTGGAAGCATTTCGAAAATTCTCTAATACCGCTTGCGCTGTTGGTTCGAATTCTCTCAACACGATTGATTTTACTTCGTCATAATTGTTTAAATCTTTCTCGTTTATATAAGTTAGAATATTAGAAGCTCTTTCTCCTAACAAATTCAACAAAATCTCTGCTTTAAATTTATCGGGTACTTTTTTAGTACTATATGCCCTCTCTAACGAAGTAAAAAAGAAACCCCAATCTTGAGACTTATTTAAAGGTTTAATGGACAAGGTCCTCACACTTTTTATTAAACTATCCAGCGACTCTTCTGGTTCGTTTTTACACCCCTGATTAACAGAAGTCTGGGTATTATTTACATTAGCCCTCAATTGCGCTAATTCTAATTCTAATTTAATTCTCTCTATTTTTAAACGCTCTATTTCGATTTGACCATCCTGGTCGGATTTTTGGTTCCTATTCTCTGAAACTACTTCGACGGCATTTTTAACAACTTCGTTGTCATTTTTAAATACGTCACTCTGCTCAATTAAGCGTTTTATGTCACTCTTTTTCATACCCTCGGTGACAACTAAACCGATTTTCTCGGCAACAGATTTTAACTCATCTTTCTTTAATTTTGCTGTACCCTACATTTTTAAATTGCAACAAGTAATTACACTAACTCAAAGAACAATATTATCACAAAGCACAATTTCACTTTAAACGCAATGAAAACAAAATTAGTTTCAACTCTGGAAATCAATTAGTTATTCACTCATAAAAATTATTGTTCCTACCTCTTTGCCGGGACTCTTGCCTTTAGAGACCAGGAAGCACTATTTAATAAACCCTCATGTTTGCATAGTAGCACACCACTTCTCATCTTCAAGACAATTATCTCGTTTTGCACAATACCTTAGCACAATGCTTAGCCGATCTCCGGCTTATAAGACCATGTTTTGGCCCTCGATAGCTCATTGGTTTAAAATTACTCAATTAAAATACACTTACTAAATAAAATTACTCAATTAAGTCACACACATACTTTTGGACTGTATCTCCATATTTATTCACACACTCTCCCCCCGCTTATCGCGTTCTCGTCTCTCCTTCCCCCCTGGCGATCGCAGCGCCATTTTGGGAAAGTGGCCAGGCGTCACAACAATGCATGTATAATGAAATGAAAGAAGTGAAAGTCATATTTCCTTCTAATATACATTAAAGATAATTTACCCATGTGAGAAGATGATTGTGTTTTAGTCAGGTTTTATAGTGTTTTAGTTCAGCTGGATAATGACTTTAAATAATTAAGACAAATCGAAAGAATTCGGCTAATGTATAATTTGGAAATCAAGTTGCAAATTTAGCTGGCGATAAATCACCAAATGTGATAAACTTCTGCATTATTTTCTAATTATTTAAATTTATTGAAATTATGCTTAAACCAGCAATTTTTTATCGATTAAACACACAAGATAGTAACTTGCGTGGTTTTTTAAAGAAAATGTTGAGAGAGTTAGGAAATAACACACTGATTTCCAAAGGAAAAACTACAACAGGTGATCCAAAAGTTATACAGTTAAAGTCGATTCCAAAATAAAAGTACATTAGTAGACGATATATAAGGGAAAAGCTATACAGAGAAAACCTACTCCAAAATAAATAAAAAATGATAGATTGCCAATTTATTGCCTACGCATTTTGAGGCATCAACAATTTGTTTTCATTTTTTAATGCTCTAAAATCTTCCAGCAAAAACAAAATAATGTTCTCACATGATAATAAATATATATATTAAAAGTAAAGAAAATAACAGTACGGAATTAAAATTGGTATCTTAAAAATATATATAAATTTTTTTTAAATTTTCAGATAATGAAAAAAAAAGCATTTTTAGGAACCAATAGTTGATAACTGATTATCCAAATGGCGATAGTTAAGCCTAGCTCTCGTGCTCGATGAAACTTTGTTCGATGCATTTTTCTAATGATTTGACTTCTTTCATATAATCTTTCCTTTAGCTCAGTAGTTCTTAACCGAGGGCGAAATGTGTTTTTGTGGGTGCAGAAGAAGCCCCTACATAACCATAAAAATTATTAAATATCATTTATTTAATTTCTTATAATAAAATATTTGAAATCTACAATAGTGTCCCCAATATTGAAGCTCATAAAAATTGGTAGCACCTAGCTCATTTATCGGCAAAAGGCACAGGAAAGAGCCGGTACCGATGGGTTTATACACTTCCGCTACGAAAAGGCATGAAACGCTACAAACGAAAGCGAACAGGCAACTAAGTGACGGAGAAAAGAAAAAAACTTTGTGGGAATACAAGTGGAGAATGTTATCCCAGCTTGCGCATGCGCTGAGTTCAATATATACTACTCCAATAGAATCTACGGATTCACAGATTTGTATCTGCATCTACTGCGCCTGTGTTAGGTTGAGTCAAGTTTATTCAACTATTGTATCTGCGACATGCGTATTCTGACTTGCCCAGAAACCTATTGAGACTAATACATTCTTAATTGCCCGTACAAGATGAATAGGATTCAGTGATATTACAAACGTAAGAACATTATATATATTATATTACATTATTTCTAAATAACTAAATCGATTATAGTAAACCTCACTATGCCAAAAAAGTGACAATGGAACGATAAATATGCCGGTTATGGATTTACCTGAACAACCGAAAAAGATGGCACGCGACGACCGTAATCCATCTTGTGTTCCAAGATATTTTCAAACAGCAATCTCAAATCATCGAAGTTATTAGAGCATTTCAACAATCTGCATGGTGGCGAAAAAGCGCATAGCCTGAGCAGCTTGTAGTCAAAGAAGGCTCTGTTTTATAACAGTGGAACTATCCTAAAATTGTTGGGACCAGCAATTCAAAAACCTTTATTCGAAGCGTCATATCAAGTGGCATATTTATGTGCAAAAACAAAAACAAAAGATACCTCACACGATCACACGATTCCTCCTGATGGATAGTGGATATATATCAAATTTTCTAGTGATGACATGGACATATATGGAAGTTGATTAAACCTTCTGCTTTAACTATTGCTAAAACAGTATTAGATTCGGAAACACACACAAAAAAAATCAACAGATTCCATTATCGAATGATATTATACAATCACGAATACAAGATCTCATTGAAGATATTTTAATGCAAGTCATTGAAGACATAAAAATCAGTCTACTAATAATAAGCATGCAACTGGATGAGTCAACTGATGTTGATAATTGTAGCCAACTTTTGGTATTTGTCAGGTATGTGAAGGAAAAATTGGAGATAGAAGAATTTCTATTTTGTGAGCCTCTGGAGGTGAATGCCAGAGGAATTGATGTTTTCAATCGCATCAAAGATTTTTTTTACTAAATATCAATTACAAATGAATGCGATTGGCTCAATATACACTGATGGAGCCCCAGCATTGTTAGGCAAAAATTCAGGATTTTTTAACACATGAAAAGGGAATTACCGGAAGTTATAATAACGCATTGCATATTGCATCGTCATGCACTTGCATCCAAATCATTGCCAGAAAGTTAAAACAACATCTAACTACAGCAGCAAATGAAGTAAAATACATCCGAGAGCGAGCACTTAATCATCGCATTTTTTGTGCAATTTGCGAAGAAATCGGTGCTGAACAAACCATGCTCCTAAATCACACCGAAATACGATGGTTATCTAAGGGTCGCATGCTTAACAGAATTTTTGAATTGCGTGAGGAAATTATTCAATTACTGACTGGTCAAAATTTTATTTAGTAAAAGATTTTGAGAATTATGATGCTATGCTGAGACTGGCCTACTTGGCAGATATATTTAGCCATTTAAATGAATTTAATCTATCAATGCAAGGATTTGGCATAAATATAATAATATCTAGTGGAAAGTTATCTTCATTTATCGCAAAATTAGAAATTTGGATGCTTCGAGTAGAAAAGGGGAATTTTGCAAACTTTCCCTTGCTTGATTCCGTTATTGAGGAAAATGAAAAGAATACAATTATACCCGACATTGTAAAACATTTGAGACGATTGAGAGAATCATTCAATGGATATTTTTCTACCGGAAATATTACCAAAACTCAGAGATGGATACTGGATCCATTTCTATTTGACTTAAATTTGATGGATGATAGTGATCTGAAAAAACATCAACTTATTGAAATCCGAGCAAGTGGGCATGTTCAAACTTAATTCAAACAATTAGAATTGCAACAATTCTGGTGTTCACAGTTACAACGTTATCCAGAGTTGGTGAACGGAGCACACCAGTTACTCTTATCCTTTGCTATCACCTTCTTGTGCGAAATGGGATTTTCATTGCTTTTTGCGTGTAAAAACTAAAGTGAAAAATCGCTTAAATGCAAGCGATGACTTACGCGTGTGTCTTTCAATTAAGGAACCTCACTTCAACAGTATAATAATGAACAAACAGCAACAGACTTGTCATTAATAAAAATAATACTATTTTCTATTTACATAAAATGTACAAAGTTTTTCAATAAACATTAAGTTTCACAAAAAATGTATTTTTCTTGACTAAAAAAATTAAAACACATTTTTCAGTAGGGTGCGGAGATATATTTTTAGATTCAAAGGGGTACCACTAGCTAGAAAGGTTAAGAAACACTGCTTTAGCTGAAGGATGTTTTTAGTGTAGCAGCAACTTGCCATCTGAGAAATTCCAATAATATTTTGTAGTTCCTTATTAATTGAGGGAAATCCTTTATAATATTCAGCTATAAAATGAAGCAGTCTTAAACATTTGTTTGACCCTTTGTTGATTTGTTGTTCAATACCTTATAAATAGTGATAAATAAATTTACTCAAGGCAGCAAGTTTAAATTGAATTATATATTCAAAGTGTATGCACAATAAAAGTGTTCAAAATCTAATCAAGGAAGGGAAAAAATGTCCTCGAGTGGTGTCATATTTCATTTTAAGTCACTGAAATTCTCTTTGAACCCCTTTTATGCAAAACTTTACTCATTTACATTAAAGCCATATCAACGTGCATTAAAACTGCACTCTTTATTTCAATATTTACTCTCAACTCGATATTTTCGGACCAATGGAACTAATTAATTATCTGTACGTACATATTTGAAAAAAAAAATGAAGTCGACTTGACAATTTCCTTGAATCTCTTTTTTCGTATATCTTTAGGGTATTCCTAAAGCAACGATTCGCTTTTCAATACTATATTAAAGATAGACGAGATTCCAAAAATAGATGAAAGTTAAAGTAAAATTTAAATTGGATTTCAGTCTTTTATGAGTTTTCTGGTAGATAATGACTGAGAGGCAATATTTTCCGTGAACGCATCGCTGCTTTTAATGCAAACTTTTAAAGCGGAACATCAAATACTCTTCAAAGAAGACGTTCATCGTTACTGGCAACTGACTTTCAAAAAAAACCCAACATTCTCTTTTACAGAATGAATAGCGAGGCTGATGAATCATTATAAACAGTCGCTTAGGAACGATTGCTGGCTGTAAATGCAGCATAATTCGGAGATGTTCTATCTTGGTAATGGCCGCGTCACTAATTTTGTTGTCGAAAATTGATGCTTTACAGACTTTATGCAACTCATAAAAAAAGGATGCAGTAATTTGTTCTCTGTTTCTCTAATTACGATAGCTAGCTTGGAAACATATTTCCATTCCGGCTGTTTTCTTGGGTATCTAAATTATGGGGATTATTCCAATTCAAATAATTGCTTTGTATGCTAAAACAGGATCATTAGAGCAACGATCTAATATATCTGCGTTAAAAAGAGAGTTGCATGGTGTATGCATGTAATGAAACAATGCCCGCGTAATAAAGGCAGTAGGAAGTATTTTAATGTGACGTCGCATTTAATATCCCAAACAACATCACAAAGGGATCATTTTGTGACATAATTTGAAAGGATCGTGACTTCTTGCTATGAATAAAATAAATCTTGTTTTGGATGGTGTCGTTGTCTGTTTTTTTTTCTTTTCTTTCTGGATAAATTAGCTGTATTAATTGGTTAAATTAAGGTATGTTACTAAGTTATGTAATGGATGTTTACGGAGAAACCTCATTATTTTAATACATGGCTAGCTGTCAAAATCGATACTAAATGGAAGCAAGAAAAAATTTATTTCAAGGCACATTAATTATTAACACATCATTAGTTAATACAGATGTAATTGATCTAAAAATTTTATCCTTTTGTTTATTAATTTATAGTTAATCTGTGGGAAAATTCATATACTGGTAATAAACTTTTCTTATAATCATTTGAAAAATATTTCTGAAAATTCAAATTGAATGAAAGGAAAGCAATTAAAAGAATGATGTTAACGAATTCCAAGGGATAGTAGAAATTACGCTCATTCGTTAAATTAGGCTATTTGAGCTAAATCACTTATTCTTGCTTTTTGCGTTCACTCATTAATCTTGCTATTTGCACTCGCATTTTTACTACTGCTATTTACGCCCCTTCTTTCACTTGCTATTGCCCTCACTTTGTTAACTTTTACTATTTACATTCACTTATCAATCCTTGCTTTTTGCTCTCACTCATTAACTATTGATATTTGCACTCCTCAACTCTTGCTATTTGCACTCATAATGTAGGTTTACTGTACTTTAATTACATTTGGTAAGAAAACTTGACAAGCATATAGAGGAAACATTTTAAGAATGTATATTTCTAATGATGATGTGTAATAATCAACGGTTAAAAGCTATATCTCATGGAATAATCATCTTTTTCCCATAGTAAAACTGATTAAGTCCCTTTAAGACGGGAAATACATCTTAAAAATGTTACCCCTTGATTTGGTTTTCTTTATTTCTTCTTCCATTTCTCCATAATATTAACATGGATTTTAGTATAAATAATGCAATTGAAACAGTACTGATATTTTCAACACTTTTCTAAAACGCGATATTAGCCATTTTTTTCAAGAAAGCAATCTTTACGGCTTTTTTATTAGGATTTTAGAAATCATCAGGATGTTTCAGAGGAAGCTTCATTCCATTATTAGCGATATAGAATATCATTCTTACATTGGCATTCATTGATTATCTTGTATTATTCATTGTGAAGACACCAAACATTTTATATACAAAGGTTAAAATATGACATCGATTTTAATGTTTCAGCACATATAGAACTAGTTAAGGAGTGAACGCAAGTGCGATTGAGCGCAAGTGATATTAGGTTGGTGCATGATTATTAGGCGCTTTTAAATGATATTATCAAGAGCTCTTATACATTATTTATTATGAAAAAAGAAACATAAAAATTCAACAGTAAAAGTTTTAAATGATTAACCTGGAAGATTGAACGATGAACAATGGTTAAATGGTCCACATTTTCTGTCAGCATTTAAGTCGTCAAATTTTTTTCTCCTTCCATGGCTGCCAAAAGTGCCTGGTCATCGAAATCCGATTGTCGACCCTTTAATAGCATATCTTCCAAGCTAGTGCCGCCAGATTTGAAACTGGAAACCCTACACAGCATTGACTTTCATTGATTGCGTCAATGAAAAGGGTTCACCTCACCAAAAAGGGTTTTGAGATCGCCAAATAATTGCGCTGATTTCCATCCTTTCTTATTGATTGCGTTGGGGTACAGCATAATATGACGAATACCAACATGATTATCCACAAGCAATTTTGCAAGCTTAAAAGTATAATAATATTTTCATTCATAAATTTATACAATATTGTTATTTTTTATTAAAATAGACCACGACAAAGCAACACCTAATAATCATACACCAACCTAATAAAAAATCGGAATCTAAAATACTTTTCCTCGTTGTTGTAATGCTGATTGAAAAAACTTTTCTTGCTTTGAATTACCAAAATTATGATTGTCTATTTATCAAATTACTTTCTTAAAGAATTTCAAATTTATCTGAAAATTTACAGAAACAAAGACAAATTACACTTGCCATGGGAAAAAATACTTAGATTTAGTTCTTTGCTAACTTAAAAAGCCGAGTTTGAGAAAAAAAAAACTATGCAGACTTTTACTTAAAACAGAAAACACAAAAAATGATTTATTTTCTTTTTAAAGTATTTTTAAGTATTTCTCATACTCGGATATGAAATGCAATATTAATGAATATTCAGCTGATATCGATGTTTAAACATTCTTATTTGGTTGTAGGAACTATAATTCCAATATTTTGCACAATTAATTTGACAAACTTCATGCATAAAACTATAATTCAAAAATCGTGCAGCTTATATGATTCTAGATCCAAAAAATATGTTAAAAAAGTTATATATCATATATAATAACTTTTTTCCATATTTTAAACAAATCCATGCAATATTACTCTGATTACATAAAATAATTATGTGGAAGCATTAAAATCTGTAACAGAATTAAATATAACTAAAACATCCTAAACAATTTTCCTAAATGCAATGATACATTCCAAATAGATGCATATATTTCATAGCGCAATAATTTCTTTATAATATAATATGTCAGAAAGTATTGATATACAATGCAAGTTCAGAACTGGCTATGTAATATTAATCAGATTTATACTAGTAAAGCACAATTCCAAAATGTTGTTGAAAATAGTAATTCAATATAATAGTAATACAAATTTAGCTAATTTTCAATGCAGTATTCTTCGTTATTTATAGGGGAAAGGGGATTAACCTTTAATTTTATTGTTCTCATGAATGTCTGATAAAATGGGCCTTTATTCTCAGGGAAATGGAAAGTTTTATTTATTCAATAAAGAATCCATCGAATGCGCGAAGTGTTTGTGTAGTTTTGTGCATAGAATTATAGCGTTTTTGAATGAATTAGTGGAAACACGAAACACGATAATGATGATCATATGATGATGAAGAGATGAAGTAAATGATTTTTTGAATGTTCATTTTTAATATTCTTTAGTAATTTAGGATAGCAGTTATAAAACTAAAAAAAATAAACAAGAAGTAAATACGAAATCTACGATCGGAAATTTCAAGTTATTATGTGAGAAGATTATTTTGTTTCCTTATTCGTCTTAATTAATTTAATTCATTAGTCAGTTTAAACCAGTTTGAAAGAATCAAGAGGTCTCTCTCTCGGTATATATATATATATATATATATATATATATATATATATATCCAGTAAATTCTTAAACCTATTAATTTATATGGACTTTTAAGGAAAATACTATTTTTGCAAACGTAAATTGTCGCTTCCTAGTTTCTGGTATCCTAACACAGTTTCATAACAGATTAATCTTGGAACAGGAATCAAATCCTTCAATGTTTCCCATTTAAGAATAAATGAAGTAATGTTTCCGACTGGGGGAAAAAGAATTTAAAAAAAACTTTTCTTAAAGATGAGTGAAGTTTTTTGAACATATTAAAAAATTCAATTATTTATTTTCCACCGAAAAAAATTACATTCAATTAAAAATAACAGCTATGATGTCATAGTTCTACGTCAGCATTTTTAAAACGCATTTGTTGTCAAAGAAGCGTACTTAATTATAAAGCAATACTGGTAAAAGCAGGTTCACCTTTTAAAAAAAGCTTCTACATTCAAAGAAGCGTACATAAAAATAATGCAGTATTGGTAAAAGCAGGATCATAAAATATATGCGAGTATAGAATGTTGAGGAATATTAGTATTTTTGTTTTATTCATTGCCTACTCGATGTCGACATTGAATTTGTTGATATTTGTTGTATTCAATGATCAAAATCCCCTACCGAAAACAGGATCATGTTTTAACATGATAAAAAATCTTGTTTAATCTCATGCATACGATATTGTATATCCTTTTTCAATCTTCTATAAAATGTTAGATCGATATTTCTCCATCATTCGATCAGATATTTTCTTCAATCCCATTTGCTAGCAACCAAATCCTTATTGATTTTTATCTGTAAATAATTTCAAGCTTGACCGGTGAAACTCAGGCATGCATTTAGCAGAGATGTTAATACTTCTAAAATAACGATAGAGAATCCACAGTTTATAAAAATTTTAAATGTCTGTAAGGTATCCGAATATGTTAAAAACACTGGTTATCAATCACATTGGCGAATTTCTGAATTATTATTATTTCTTATAATTTAGATTTTTCTCTTCCCCAAACAAATTATCTTTTCTTAGAAAAAGAAGGCCTGATTTATCATCCAGGAAAATTTTAAACAAATCTTATTTTTCAGCTAATATTTGACTTTGATAAAAATTCTCCAACATTAACATGATATCTAAAATTAATACAAGTATTTAAACAAAAATTTCAGCTTGTCTTTTAAATAATATGGGCAATGAATTGAACGAAAAGTTTTAATGTTGCTGAAATACTTTTTTCACTTATAGCTGTTTTTTAGAAACATTAAGTTGATAATTTATTGAAAAAATGCATATATATTTATTTTTTTACTTAACTTCTACGCATCTCAAAATGATTCTCAGATTTTGGTTCATTTCATTCTTTATTATAATCTATCATCTGTGAACAAAGAAAAATAGGATTGATGCATTACAATTATGTGTAGAGTGTTAAGGTTAAATTTCATTAAAATTAATTACACATTTTCCTGTTTTTCAAAATATACTTTATTTTCAAATAATTATTTTGTATTTATTATATTGTTTATTATTGACAATACATCTAAAAATCATAAAGAGTTTTTTTTAAATCTAATTTTTCAAATTCTTTTATTCGAATGGTCGAAATATTCCCAAATAATTCCTATTGCGTAAAAGAATAAACTTTAAAGTGGCAAGAAAATTGCATTTTCACACTGCTATCATGAGTTCTGCTTTTCTCAAACCAGATGCAGTGCTAATTTGATTGTTGACATCTTTTAATTTGCAACAGAATGTAAGTATTTGTGTATTTGATTTGATTCAGTATTTGGTGTTTGTCAAATCATTTGCTTATAATTCGTAACGAAAATGATATATTTGTTTTCATCTCCAAAAATTCAACTTTACAAAATTCTTTTGACTGTTTGATATAAAATTCTGTTTACCCTAAAGATGTAAAGTTTTCTTCCCGGCATCCTCCAAAAAATTATGTTCCCTTAAAATGTTTTGAAAAGTTTAAGCAGTTCCTGATTTCTTTGAATTTCTTTCTCTTTTTGCCAAGGGTTTGAAAGCGCAAAATTGTGAAGTCTCCCATTATATCTATTTTCACCCACCCAAACACCCATACACACATCAGTAAATCCTTGTTTGTTTGTTTTTAAGAGGACGGTGGACTTTAAAATAACCAAAAATGGACGAAAGCAAGAAGTTCTATTTTTATCATTTTACTGCAGAAATAAATATTTTTATTCAATTAAAATTGAGTTATAAAATACATTTTTCAATAAACTAAATATTTAAAAGGTCTAGTGGGAAAAATACATTTTAATTACTTTTCGATTTAGATTTTAGTATCTGAAGTTTCTTCAATTTTTAAAAAATTAAATATAATGAATAATAAAGATATCGGTTAAGCATTTAAAAGAAAAGATTACATGTATTTTACATTTCAAATTTTTCTAGGTGAATAAAAATCAATTTGAACAGACAAAATTACAATTGTTATGAAGAGTTAAGAAATGTGCATAGAATATTACTTATAACATTAAAACTTTATTAGAATTACAATGTCATACACAGTTCTGATCCAAATACATTTATTTTGATTAATGACAGAAAAAATTAAAAAATAAGTCACTTGAAATAGTTTGAAATTTTTAAAAATTATACATTTATTAATTAAAAATAATATTTTCATTTTATTATTTCCTTCATTTATTTCATTTTCATTTTTTGTATTGATATTTTAATACAAATGCAAAAAATAAAATCCGAATTGAATTCGTAAAGTGCCTTAATACAACCCGTCCCCTTAAACTAAATTGTTTTCTTAAGTTTGTAGATATTGTTAAATGCATTGAATCTGTGTTTCACCAAGATTTTTTTCCAAGCCTCGATTTTACAAGTCAATATTCCATTTGCTTACTAGCACATCTCCAGAGACCTTTTTCTCTTTTCATCACTTATATATGATGCATTACGCATAAAATGTGTGCTTATAGTTACATTTAAAGTGAAGTGATTGCCAATTTTATGTTATCTGTGCTATACATAATACTAAAGATATCTGACAAGCGGAATAAGATTTTATTGAATGAACGCAGGCTAATAAACCATATGAAATAGATTTTAGATAACACTGGGCCGTTATGGCATGGTGATAAGGGATCGACTTCAGAGCCAGAGGGTTTCAGGTTCGAGACACGATTCTACGGAAGAACTCTCATTTAAGCGGGTCTGTTACACGGTCTGTACGAACCCGTGTCATGTATCCGCTCACATGACGGTTCTTCCGTAGAATCGAATCTGGTACACCTTAAACGTAAGACCCCAAAGTCCTCTGACTGACCTAGTGTGGACCTCGATTGCATTAAATATCCATCATCTACGCTGATTTATTGCCTGTCAAATCTGATGTCATTGATCGAAAGGGCTCTCATCGCTGTGGTGTGAAAGTTTGGAGTTTGAATTGTCAGTTCAGGTGGGGTTTTCATTGTCTAACAAAGGCTCAGAATAATGAGTTCCGCCCCCAAATAGTCCTGGTATTTCTTCAAGAGTGGACATTAAAATAATAGAAACTAAATCTGAATAATATCCATCTTATAATACATGTTTGGAAACAAAAATGAACCAGAATATTAACTAAACTAAATACGCAATTAAACTTTTCTTGGAAAATAAAATAATATATCAGAATTAAATTTTATTTTCCTTTATTAATTTCGTTTAATTAACCAGCAGGAGTGATCTTCCAGAAATTTTCTGAAGGGTATGGGGGTGCTGGTGATAAGGTCCCGGCTCGCGAGCCGTAGGGATTAAGGTTCAAAACCCAGTTCCACCGAAGAACCGCCGTGATCTGTGGCATGTTCAGTTTGCCAACCCAAACGTCCTTCCGCTGGTGTGGTGTGGAGAAGGGGTGCCAGCTCAGGTATTATCTTCGTCACCTGATAGGGGATCAAAATGACGAGGACCTTTCCAAAATTGCACTAGTGTTGCTTTAAAACGGGAAATTATTTTAACTAAACCAAATCTCTTATATGACATGTAAGCATTCATTACTCAACCATACTCAGTGGCACATCAGCCCATGTGGACCAAAGCCAACGGTGTCCATAACTGCTTTCTTGGCCGAGGACCCTTTCGTGGGAAGTCTAACTCGAAAACCCCAGTGTTTAGCCCCCAGACATGTTTGGTCCTTTGTATTTAACCACCCACTGAAGGGATGAAATGCTGGGTCAACCTCGGATCGAACCTCGGACCAGCTCAATGGGGGAGTTACCACGAAGCCAGTGTGCTTCGCAGGTATTCATTAACATCTACAATATAACATCAACAAGGCTAAATCTATGTACCATATATTATCTATTTAGCTATCTTCGTTTCATAATTAATGTAATTAATTAAACAGCTTGATACATAGACTTACTCTGGAAAGAGTCTGTTCGATATTTGATAGAAATCTCCAAAATTTTGGGCGAAGCTCACATTAAAAACATAATTGAAGCTTTTTGACTTATCATTGTCACAGACTGGCAAACATACGGGTATTTTATTATTTTTTTTTCTTTCAAAAATGTGTTTTCAAATTCAAGAAAGTCTGAAACATGACATTTCTTAAAATCCCGAGAATTTTTGATGATTACAATATTCTCTATATTTCACTTACAAGAGAGTACAAATCATGATGTTATTTCAAGATAAAGTAAAAAGAACATTCTAGTTTGTACCCACTCGTGCCATTCATGAAACCTGAAGCCGTGAATCCCTAAGAGTCCCCCAGCAGTTAGAAAACAAAGAAGAAATTCATTTAAACCTTATCCACATCTCTGAGATGCGGGTAAATTAACAGCACTCTCTGGTCCCACCCGCTAATTTTACCTGACTTCCTCCAACAAGTGAATTTTTTTATTATTAAGATATTTCCTCAATATTTCACATACAAGAAAGCACTGTAACATTCCCCGTTCAGTGATAAAATATTTCCGCCAGCTTTGCTGCCTTTGTGTTTGATAGACACCATGAGATAACCAGATGTTACAGTTGGTCTCTTTCGTGACCTGAGGCATCTATAGCTGAAAGAACACACATGGAAATTCCTCGTACAGAAGACAGTGATAGTGCTTTCAGAGAAAACGGTACATCCAAACATCTGGATGCCGAATTTCCCTATTGTAAGCGGACTACATGCTCCTGATTTTTCAGTCCACTTTAATTACTTTCCGACAACAAACTGGCGCCGCTGAAAGGGCCCTTTTGCTGGACATGATTGGGCGGAAGAGAGGACATGTAGCCACTGAGGAAGAGAAAGCGAAAACTGTCGCTGAGATAAAATACGCAGAGTTTCTTTGGAAAGAGAGAGAAGGGCTTCTGGGAGACAGCTGGAGTACGCCCATGGGTCCTTGAGATTTGGAGCGCCGCCTGAAATGATCACTGTCTAACCAACCCATGAATTCCCACTGCTGTTGTGTTTACGAACTGATCTTCAAGTAAAAACCTTCAACTTCGCCTGTTGTGGTGTAAATAGCAACTATTTAATCTAGATAAGAACGAGTTGTTCTTTGTATATATATATATAGGGCTGTAAAATAAAGAAGTGTCTAAAAATTCTGAGTATTCTTTGATCTATCGAGATCAAGACATTACAGTACAAATCGTGATATTATTTCAAGATGATGTTTAAAGAACGTTCTAGTTTGTACCCACTCGTGCTATTGTTAAGGAAACTTGAAGCCGTGAATCTCTAAGCTTCCAGAAAACAAAGAAGAAATTCATTTTAACCTTATCCACATCTGAGAGATGCGGATAATTTAACAGCACTCTCCGGTCTCCTCCGCTAATTTAATTAGCCTTCCACCAGGAAGTGGATTCGTTATAAAATGGATTATGTTGAGACGGGAAAGGATAGAGAAAAAAAAGTAAGCTTTTTTTACATGATAAATATTTATGCGCATCCAAATTGCCACACTCTAGTACAAGATGGTGGATTTTTCGGGATTTTGGTAGTTACTTTCACATCAAACACCTAGGAAGGAACACGCAAGAGAGAAATTAATTTGTTGAGATTCTTCTATCCGAATTTTCTTCAAGAGTGTGTATGTAACCCATCTTATTTCCCTTTTGAATAAATTACTTCGATTTTGTTACTTTTTGCACTTTTTTTTTCTTTAATTTTGTCATATGTATGAGGATTAGTTGCTGTGTTGGTGATGAACAGCTTTAGGATTTACATTTTAAAAATGTGCAATAATCCATGTCGTTTAGAGTTTGCTGTATCGTGTTTTTTTACGCTGTAAATTATTGGGCTTTGTATTAATTCATTACTTCCTGATGATATAAAATTACATTTTTTATCTGAGCACCAAACTGACGTTTATATGTACACGTTTGTAGTTTATTTATTAAATGGTGTTAAGGACATTTTTAATAATGCCATAAGCTTATTCAGATTTTAGATTAGCTCGATGAATTATAGTGGCTTTTCTTATGATAATGTAGTGCAAACTATAAAGGAATAAGCTATATTCTTTACCATTTACTTTATGAACTTGTATATGCATTTCTTCATTTCAAATTAATCTTTGTAAACATGTCGAAAATGTTGAGACGAATTAATTGCAGTTTCCAGTTTACTTAAGTTTATTTATATTAACATTCCATTTTAAAGCAATACTAAAATTATTTTTGGACAGACCTCTTAATTTTGAACCGTGGTCAGATGAAGAGAATAACACTTGAACCGACAACCTCCACTCCAAACTTCAAAACCACATCAGCGTTAGGAAATTATAGATTTCAATCAATCTGATTAATATTTTATGCAATGAATAATGTACTCTATATTTCAATATCTATATCTTTCTTATGTAAACTACCCTTAATATTTTCTCGTATACCCCGTAATAAATATTCTATCACTCCCAAACCACACAGATAATGGCCTTGACAAGGCACACCAGTATCTCTAGAAATCTACAATTTATACTCTTTTTTTGGTGATTATGTCAAATCAACAGTTGGTTTAGACTTACAATTTTAAAAGAAAGATCAGATACCCGATTTCATATATCTAAGTCCGAGCGTTTTTTTGTGAGCGTGTTCACATGCATGCGAAAACTTATACAAAAACGTGGTTAACACTTAGGCTGATTTTTATCAACAACTGTAACGAATCTGGGATTTAGATGTTAATACTCTTATTAAGTTTTACTTATCTAGATCTCTTTGATTTGTGGTGGTAGTGTTCGCTTTTACTCGTACAGACAGAAAATCGCCTAGTAAATATCGTTCGGGCTAGTTGTTCTTCCTGTGCTCTATCTGTGAGATGTGTGAATGTGTCCTCCTATAAAGAGCTGTGCAAACGGATGAGTGATGCGTGAGTAGAAAAGTTGTACATTTGGCCCTAGATGGCGCTACTAAGACAGGAGACTCCCCCTGTTGGCTTAAATCGCTGTCTTCGTAACAGCGGGCTTGTCCAATGAGAGGAGTCATAAGAAACAATAACACATCTAGTAAACGGATTCTGCTTAAAAACTGATCTAAAGCTAAAAATGTACTGTTAAGATCATGTAATAAATTTTATTTGTCTAGCTGAATGAATTGTACTTATCCCCATTTCGAGATGTTTTTTGAAAATTTGAATTAAAAAAATCTTTGATTTAGAATTTAATTACTTTTAGACGCCTTTAGCTACCAACATTTTTCCCAGGAATATGGTTTACTTTCGATTAAATATCTCATACATTACATAATTCTGAAAATTTCGCAGAAATAAATATTTTTTCAAGCTTTAAACTACAACAATAATACTATTTTAACAATCTTATAAATATTTTGTAATGCAGAGATATTCTGTTTGGTAAGGTGTCGGACTCGCATCCCTTAGGTTGTGAGTTCGAACCTCCCTGGCCGAGGAATCTCCTCTGGTGTGGTGAATGGCGTGAGTATAACTCTTTTGTGGTCACAAAGTCCTTCATGTCGAGAGTAATACCACTGGGGATACTGATTGAGATGTGAGCATTCTGTGATTCATGTCTAAAGTACGATCTGTGGAGGAGTGAATGAAATGCATTAATGAATTTCTCCCCGTAAAATGGGTATTGACGCGTGAGTATCTAAGTCGTGTAAAGTGCCATGAGTTACAACACAACAACATATACTCTGTTCACTTTTATATGAACCAATCTAATTGAATCAAGTTGCATAATATAATAGAGCTGTAATGTAAATGTCACTTTCTATCTATCTTCTAACTTTCGCTTTATTATAAATTCTATCTCTTATTCATTATGCAAACTACACAAATTTTAAAAAGAAACATTCCTTAGCATTTAACAATAGAAGAAAATCAATTAAATCTTTTGTGAAACAATGAAACTGGTTTGCAATGTGTTCAGTCCAATAATGCGATTTTTTTAAAAATAGAGAAAAGGATTTTTAAGAATTGCCAAAATTTAATTCTCCTGCATATTTTAAAATTTTAAATGGATCTAATTAAAATAGTAAAATCAACTAAGCAATAATAGTTTTAGGAATTATTGCTGAAAAACGTAAATTCTTTGCTTAATACTTCTACTTCTTTTAGTAAATTATTTGATTAATACTTCTATTTCTTTTAGTAAATTCTTTACTTGATACTTCTATTTCTTCTTGTAAATTCTTTGCTTAATACTTCCACTTCTTCCAGTAAATGCTTTGATTAAAACTCGAATGAGAATTTTAATGTGCATATT
>JAPMOQ010017091.1:1002073-1074673 GCA_026543055.1 Argiope trifasciata | reverse complement strand
TTTTTATTCATTTTTTTATAAATAAATTAAAATGGGATAACTTTTTAAATTTTGATTTAATTTTTTTAAAAATTTTAATTCGTTATATGTATGTTTCTGTGTTTTTTATAAAACTAAATATATTTCATTTTATTTAGAGTATGTTTTAAAACAAAGACATATTTATTTTGAACTTTTTATCCTGTGTGCTTAGTTGTATTTTTCATTTTTTGTATAAATTTTTATTTTCTTTTGTTCTGCAATTTTATTTAAAATGTTCTTTCTTTTTATGATTTAATATTAAGTTTTCTTGGGCATTCACTTTTCTAAGCAATTTTTATTTTAGGATTTTTTTTCTGATGTCATTATGCTGAATATGTGTATTTGTCTAATATTATATATATATATATACAGTAAACTCTCGCTACAACGATACCCGATACAACAATAACTCCCTCTACTACAATAATGTTTTGTGGTCCCGGTGATTTTGCATATAAACTAATGTTAATCTCCCCTCAATATTGCGATATTCTCTAGAACAATAAACCTCTGTAAAACGATTTTTTCAATCTAAATTTCAGTATTATTTTCTCCCTTTATAATAATATTTTGATTTTCAAATGCTCTTTTTTTTTTTGTTTTTTTTTTTTTGTTATTTTTTCCGTCTATTAAGACTCATCGTGGATATTGTGGAAGTTGGTGGGAAGTAACAGAAAAAACGATTCGGGATTGCTGGAAAAGGGCTGGTCTTTGTGTTATGGAAGATAAGAAATCTGATAATGATGAAAATTCCATAGACAATGATTTCTCAGATGATCAAGAATGTGTTTTGCACAACAAAAAATCCGTATCTCAACTTGAAGAAACAAGCGGTAAAAAGTTTGGAATTAGTATTGAAGACTATTTAACAGCAGGTGATGATCTTATGGTTCTCGCAGGAGTTACTGATGAAGATATTCTCTCTGAAATTACTAATGAGATAGGAAACAATGATGAAGATGATGATGATATTGATGATGATGATAATACAGGTTCATCGCAGTCCTTATTGTCATCCCAGGAAGCTCTTCAATCTGTGAATTCTCTACGGACATTTTTTTCAAGCCTTCCGTCGACAAATGAAGAACATTTTCGTGCACTAGACTCAATGCATACAGTATTGGTGAACTTAACAGTTAAAAAAATGAATAAACAAACAAAAATATTGGATTATTTTCAATAAAAAGTGTTTTCAGGTATGTGAATATTTCTGTGCTTATTAACTGAATTTATCTTATTTATTTATTTTTTTAGTATTTAAACCACTATTATTAGTATTTTACAAATTAATTTCTTCTAAATATAGACTTAAAAATAGTAAATTATGCACCTTAAACTAATAATAATAATAATAATAATAAACTCTTATTAAATGCTCAAAATATGTGGGCCCTCGATATAACAATATGCCTCTCTACAACAATATATTTATTTGGTCCCTAAAATATTGTTGTAATGAGGTTTCACTGTATATATATATTCTATGAAACATATCATATGTTTGATGCATGTTTTATGGTGTTCCCACTATGCAATTTTCCCTGTGAATAAAGAATCTTAGAGAAAACATAATATAATCTGCCTAGTATCTTACTAGAAAGATAACCCACTCATTTATGGGTTCATTTATTAATTTGGTTTTCAGTTATAGTAGATTTTCTTGAAAGTCCTTAATTTAAATAAAAAATATTTCTCTCAGGTTTGGAGATTTCAATGTTTAAAAAAATATATTGATTTATGTATTGTTTTTTTAAATATTAATTTGTATAGATTTTATCTGTTATTTAACTTACAAATGAGAGATTCATTTCTTATTTGTTTGATATAGATTTGATGTTGGGACTTCATAAATTGTAATTGTTATCAGTATTTAATGTTTTGTAATGGTTATCAATATTTATTTTATATCAGTATTTAACCAGTGTTTTTATTTTTATTTGGAAATGGCTATGCTATTTCAAGTTAATAAATTCTAGAAATGCTGATAAATATTGTGTTTTATAAAAGAGTTTCTTTAAAATGTATTTATTCATTCTCACTCTTTTACATATTTCATTATTTTTGATACTAATTTGAATGGTAATTTTGATTGTTTAAAAAAAACACTTCAATTTAGTGACTTTTAATGGCTTAGGTACCCTTTCTAAATTTTTTTGTATTTATTTTTATTGTTCATCATATGTTCAAAATTCTTGCTTGACTTCATATGCTTGTCAAAAAACAGTTTTTGTTTTTAAAAAATTAATTAAGCATAAAAAAGAAAAGAAAAAATTAATATCAATTAGAAAAATTGTATGTTGTACAAATTATTTTTGTATTTTTATATTTTCAGAAGTTGTCACAAAAAACCTGGCAACATTTTACTTGATTTTCAAGAGTGGGGGAAAAAAACTCTCTGAGGTGCACATTACATCTTCCAAAGTATATATGTGGTAAGTTAGGTAAATATAGGTCAAACTGTCGAACCTGCAGAGTATCAATACACACACAAACACTCATTTATTGTTATTATAAGTAAATATAAATTTTAGATTGTAAATTTAAATCCCAAACATAATTTTGAAGCTTAATGCTTTATAGAATTCTTATATATATTTTTTATAATGAGAAAAAAAATTGTATCTCTATGCTATGTAAGGCTAATACATATAAAAAACAATATCCAGAGTATTTTACTATCAATGGCTACTTGTAAGCTCAAAAATGGACAATATTTGAAAAATTATTCTCAAGAAAAGAAAAAAAAAGTTTAAAAAATCAGCTTTACCTCTGAATTATCCCAAAATGTGCTATTGCAATTTTTATTGTATTTTAGAAATTTATCATATGTTTTCTTTTGATGAGTGACTTGTAACAAAAAAAAAGCATCTCTTATTAGATCAAGCATATTTCCTGTGAAGCAACATGAAAACGGAAATGATCCCCCCCCCACGAAAAAAAAAGGTAAAGAGATCAAAGGCAATTTTTTTGGGGGGGGGGGCATGAATTTAGAGTAATGGTTGACTGAATGTAAATTTTTCTTATGTCAATTATGCAATCACGAAATGTTGCTGCTCTGAAGAACAAATCACTAGACAACTTATTGTACTTCTTACCTGTCTGTCGATTAAAAAGAATTATAATAATTCATATTCAGCACCAACAGCTGAAAAAGCTGCTGTTATTGTTAAATATGAATAGTTAAAAATTCTAATTAAATTACATTCATTCCGCCAAACTGAATTATCTTTTCGACTTGTAGATTCAAAACGATATTAACACCCGCTATCTTAGAGAGGAGACCAATCAATGACGAGATGAAGGCGAAAATGAACAGAGCCATCTGTTGGTGGCTGTAGAAAACTCGCTACTATTATGTAGATCTGGTAGCCGGAGGAGCAGTTCTCCTGGTGAAGTGGGTGGAGGAGAAATCAATCAGGTTCAGGCGAACAGAGCCATCTGTTGGTGGCTGTTGAAGACTCTCCACTTGAATGAAAAGGTGATAGCCGGAGGAGCAGTTCTCCTGGTGAAGTGGGTAGGAGAAATCTATCAGGTTCAGGCGAACAGAGCCATCTGTTGGTGGCTGTTGAAGACTCTCCACTTGAATGAAAAGGTGATAGACGGAGGAGCAGTTCTGTTGAAGTGGCAGGGAGGAGAGATCAATCAGGTTGAGGCGCTTGGGAATCGATTAAAAAACACGATTTGCAACCCTTCCAATATTGAAGTAATAACCGGACGGAATATTTCATGTAAAATTTTATTTCTGAAAATAAATTCTTTATTCTTCAAAACATTTATTAACAATTAGTTGAAGTAATTTAGGTATGTAAAGATAAATTTGTATCTACGATATCATCAGATTATGTTTGATGGTGGGAAAAATGTGGATTCTGCTTCTAGTTAAGTAAGTATTCCGATTCGTCAAAATTTACGCTTCGCTCATAAATATAGGTTATTTTGCATACATGAGCTGGTGTATCATATTGATGTCGGTGACAGCTTTAGTAGTTGCGAAGGGGGCGCGATGCACTCCCCTCCCCGTCGTTGAAAATTTAGAGTTTTGACAAAAATCTAAAAGGGTTGTAGAGGCATTAGGATTAATGAATATGAAAATTTATTTACCAGTTTAAAATTGATACATTATAAATAATCGAAATATCTAAACAACGGTTTAAGTCAACAGAATGATTACGTTTGACAAAATATGCGACTTTGTGGCAATATAATGTTCAACCGACAATGTTTGGTCGGTTGATTTATTACTCATTACAATGGATGCTGATCACATTAAGTCCGCAAATTTTGAGACATCTGATTCAAATATTATTCATTCGACTTATAATTTACCTGTTTTGACTGGACAAACGACAAGGTGGCTGGTGAGTAGAATGCAAATTTTCACAAACTATTCTGTCTTTTGGGTAAAATAACGTGATTTGTAATTTTTTTTTTAATTTCCATTCGTTATTTTAATCATATGCAGTGAAATCATTAGGAAAATTAAATCATTTATATTATATATGAATGTGGGATAGAGTTGTTTTTTCTGACTCAGAATTAAGCACTTCGAAAAATAATCATCATTTTCTTCATATGTTACTTCTATGGCAGTGACAGTGAATTTGCAGATATTTGTAATCCATTATTTTTATTGCATCGTGATAATTATTTGTCTAAAATCTGGCTATGGGTTCAAGTAAACGTAATATAAGATAAGGAACTAGTATCCACTCTTTTATAAAATGTATGCTATGAAGATACTGAATAATAATCAGGTACGAGGGCCCCAAGTTGGAGAAATGGTCTTAATTGGAGACGACAACAAGAAGCGTTGGTTTTGGTCTGCAACTAAAATTGTAGAATTAATTCCAGGTCGAGATGGAAAAATTCGCACAGTTCGACTTAAAATTCAACATGGACCAGTAATATATCCGGTACAACGTATTTTCCTTTTAGAAATACAAGTGATTGCAAATAATGATAAGGAGTTGAAAGATGAATCGATTTCTGTTAAATGTGTTAAACTTGAAAATGTCGTGAATAATAATGATTTGATTGTAAAAAATATATATACTTCTTCAGAAAGATAAATTAAAGAACCAAAGAGACATGATATTTTGAATTATAATTGTTATAGGTTTGAAACTCTCCTCAAGTCTCAAAAGAGGAAGTATTTTGTGAAGAAAAATGCTTTTTGTAACATTTTTGTTTGTTTTTTGCGGCTTTCCACGGCTCTTTGTTGCAAAATGAAACACAAAACGTTACACATTAAGTAACAACACGCGAATGTCTAGTAAAGAGGTGGTTGATATAGGTAGCTATTTTATCGTGCGGACCTAAAGGAACCACGGAGGGCTTATTTTTTCCGTCCCATATCGACCTCTGTGATTCCGAAAGGGGGACTATGACTTAAATAAGAACCGAAAAGAAAATGCAATATTGCCTAAGGATACCAGAAATTCGAGGAGAGAACAGAATTTGTTTGATTGAAATTTCCATTTATAAAGGAAAATATTGATCTGAATGGGTGCATGCCAAAGAATTCAAAAAGGATTTTTTAAGTATGGCTATAACTATTTTAAGTAATATGTTTTATGTAAGTTTTTATCGTTTTATGCCTGCGACGCGTTCTCTCTTTGAATTTGTTGTCGAAGATTTCAAAGTTATCAATATAAATATTTCATGCTACTAAAATATTTATTGAGACTTATATTTTGTTCAATATTTAAAATATATATATAAATTTGATGTAACATTCAATTTTTTAAAAAAGAAATAGTATTTTAATTGAACTATTTTAAAATATGCTTCTTGTTTCTGATGTTTGAGCGACAGCATTTAATAATGAAAACGTATAGACTGTTAGCATCGACTGGACCATTAATTAATTATAATTGATTTTTCTGTATTTCTTGGCTTAAAGGTAATTTCATTACATTTTTTTAAAATTAGGACACTTTTCTTGAATATAAATACGAGAGGTTAAATAAAATCGGAAAGATATTTTCTACTGAGTTTTGTGTCAAATAATGATACTGTACGAAGGTAACTTTTGTAAGAAAAATTCAGAACTTCGAACTCGTAACTGTAATACACTGAATATTCAGTATATGTAACTTTATAAATGTTATGTTTAGTATAAAACTATTATAAACATAAACAAGCCTCTTAGACAAACTAAAGACAACATGAAATGAATTTGACGAAAATAACTACACCAGACATCAGTACAAATTTTAAAATATTTTTTAATGTTTTTAGAATTTTTATTTATTTATTCGTTTCTCTGTAACATCAAAAAAATTGGTCTGGTCTCAAAAGAAGTATATTATTTACCACTGCTAAATTTTGGAAGCCATCATATTCTGATTTGAACCTATTATATTTAATTTAAACCTACCTCGAGCTGTCATTCTACGTCTTTGTTGCTATGGAAACAGTAGAGATATGTTATGTATGCGTTTTTCCTCAAAGCATCGTAAAAATGCGACTACATATTTAAGATGTTCTAAATCTTTTATAATTGTCCGTATCATCTGGTTTCTCTTTGAGTTTAATACTAAGTGTCTCTAAACAAGGGTACTAATAATCAAAAATTAGTCTTCAAATGCAACGTATATTTACTAAAAGCAACAATTCTTCAGTAAATTAAATGAGGAAGTGATTATTAATAATTCAAAGTCGTACAGATTATATCATGGATTTTCAGTAGCCTTTTGTATCCTTATCATAATAAAATTTAAATACAACTCTTAACCAATTTTTTTTCTACTAATTTAAGTTTTCAGATAAACTAATAGAAAAAAAAACTTAAGTTAGTTGTATTTTTGCATGTTAATTTTTAATTCGACAAAAACTTAGTTTCGACTTATTGGCACTTATTTTAGATTGTCGTGTTGTTACAAATAATAGCAAATTATGTAAACTGAAAAAAAGCCATTTAAAATGGGATAGATAATCTGAATGGAATGTCCATGGCATATGAAAGTATTTTATGTGCCTGATTTATTTTTATACGGCTTTGTTTAGTTTGACTTGGTGTATGATTCTGAAAAAGGAAACAATGCATTCAGTTTTTTTAAACGCTTCCTAATGTGCAAGACAAATGTAATTTCGGGAACTTGTTTGTTTTTTGCTTATAAAAATCTGCTGTTTGCAATATCAGAACTTAATTATCTGTTAAAATTTAAAAATTTGAATTAATTCTATTCCTCTGAGACTAGAATTTCTTGTGTATGGATTGAAAAAAAAAAATTATACCGCATAATTAATTATTGAAAAAAAATTTAAGTAATTTAAATGGTTAATGGTTGTTTTTTTTTAAGTCATGAATAGCAGAGAGCTTTCAGAAATTGATTTTTGCAAAACTAAATTTGTCGACTGAATCAAAATTGCTTTACATTATCCAAATTCAGAAGGTCTTATCCATTATATACTTAGTCAGAGAATAATTATTTTGTGGAAGTTGCAGATATTACAAAAAGAAAACTCTTAATTTTTATCTCATTGTTCATTGTTAAGTATATTTCATTTTAGATCGAGAGATTTGAAAGGTGTTTTAATATGGCCTTGGTCTTTAAATCTTGTTACAGAAAAACAACAAACAAGAAGATTCACAAATTTGGAAGGAATACATATTAATTTATTTCATCGGTAATGAAAAATTATTGAAACCCATTAATTTGCTTAAAGCAATAAATTGCCAGAAATGTTAACTATATAGTAACTGTTTTCAATATTTTCCCCTTTCTGCAGAAACCGGAGTTAATCAACATTTTACTTTATGGTAAGTATTTTCTTCTTACTAACAAAAATGGCTGTCAATAAATATTTTAATGTAAGGTAAATGAAAACTTTATTATTGTTCCTTGTATAATTGGAAAACTCCTTTTTTTATTCAAATTTAATGGAATAATGCTTATCTATTTAGATGCACTGCTTGCAAATAGATCAAGTATTTTTTTTTAATTCAGGACTATATTGGAATAAATAGAGATAATTTAAATCCATTTTTGTTAATTCAGTGCTATAATATCCAGATTGTGACAAAATTAATATGTCTCAGTTCGGTTGCTCCATTAATATTCCCAATGAAAATGCTAATTCGTTTAGAAATTATCTTTAACAATTCATAGTCCCATCCTATTAAATTGAATCGTTATTTAAACAAGCTATTTTAAAAAAAATTAAGTCGGTTAAAATTGTTTAATTTCATCTTCCAATAAAAGAATTGGAAACAGCAATACTAACAGCGCTTTAAATATATTATAGCATTTTGCAATCACTTTTAGAAATTATTCTCATTTGTAATTTCATTATAATTTAATATTGAAATCTTTTTTTGACTTGAACATTTTTTCATGAACTCAATATATTCGAACGAACTATATATTATTCATTAACTTTTATTTAAAAAATGAATTTCGAATCATTGCTGTAATTTTAAGTCAGTAATTTTGATGAACTTTACTGTTCTAAAATGTTACGGAAATTTCTTTCCAACATTTGATGCTTCCTTCATTTGTAAAAACAATTTTTGCATGTATATTTATCATTTGCTTTATATTGTATTGTAGCTTTTGTAATCAAAATTGGTTTAACCTCCAACAAATGAAAATGGAGGTTATATGATAGCCGGAATGGCTCGTGTGGACACGTATCTCTCGCATCCAGACACTTGCTTTATGAGCTGAATGCGATTGCTATGTAGTCAGTGGGTGTGTGTGATGTGTGACTTATTTTTACTATAATCTAAAACCTTAGGTTGACAGTAAGGAGAAATAATCTTACTTATAGAAAGCTATAATATTAAATATAAAATGTAATAGCTTTGGAATTAAACCGCTAAAAAATAACATGGCTATAAGGGGACTCGGTTCCTCAAAAAAAAGTTCCACAATTTTTGATAAATTTATTAAATTTTGTGATAGATGATAATTGTGCAGAAACTTAGATTTCTTAAACATTTTTCAGTTTCAAAAATTACAAATTTAAATATTTAAAAATTTTTAAAAAATGTTTCTTTTTGTAGAATTTTCAAAATATTTTTTACCGGGACATCAAAATGTATGTAACAAAATTAGGGATCGGATTTTTGATATCTGTATTAGTTTGTGAGAAAAAAAATGTTCCACGAAATTTTTTGGAA
Source organism: Argiope trifasciata (assembly GCA_026543055.1). Classification (NCBI taxonomy): domain Eukaryota; kingdom Metazoa; phylum Arthropoda; class Arachnida; order Araneae; family Araneidae; genus Argiope; species Argiope trifasciata. Next base: position 1,065,525 of record JAPMOQ010017091.1, on the reverse strand, counting down.
AAAATCAGATTTTTTCACTTTGAACATTTTTTTAAAAAAAATTAATCAAAATTTTTACAAATCCATCCCTAATCCTATTAAGCATACATTTAAAAGTGAGCAGAAAAATTTTTATGTAAATACAATGAAATGTGATTGACTTTTAACATTTTGTAGCCGACAGAATTTTGGAAAAAAAAGCAAACTGAGAAAAACAGCTTTAAAATTTTCAACCCAATAAAACTATAATAAAAACAATTCATATCAAGTTGGGTTTTTTTCAGAGCAATAACATGGCATTTGCAAGTGCTATGATACCAATTTTATTAATATACATTATTATTATATTTACTAGCCGCCTTTGGCGTCCAGCTGGTTCGCCATGAGTAATGCGTTTCTAAAATTTTCAATTAAATCACATATTCATTAGCCTTGAAGTAATTCCGGGCATTGATTGGCCTGAAATTAATCTTTTCTTTAAGATGATGGACGGAGAGTTCTAAAAGAACACGTTTTCCTAATATTCTTTAATTTTATAAATCGTCAGTTTTAATTATTGATTTAGAAGACTGATTGACGTAGCAACTTTTATTTAAAATATTTTGTAAAATATGGCTCCCAGAGCAAAGTATGAAGAAATCTAAAACTCATTATTCATCAATGCATAATTGGATTCAAGCCAAAAATGCAATTTACTTTATTTAGACTAAGCTAACAGTAATAAAGAAGATTTATTGAATTAATGATATAGATATTGCAAACGAACATAGAATCCTTTGCCTTGCATTTTTTTAAAGAAAATATCACATTTTATTTTTATTTTATCTTGCCACGTGCTAAACGTTGCATTTCTTTAGATTTATTTGCGATGATAGTTTTTTTTTTAATTTGAACTTCCGTCATTGTTTTATTTTATCCAGTCACGTGCTAAAAAAACATGGTTAAAATATTTCTTTAAAAATTCGTTAAAAATAGACGTTTAAGTTATAGATTAAAACACTGATACCATTAGAAAGCTAATTTTTTAATCTTTAAATGGATGTAAAAATCATGTTTGTGCGATAGTATTTTCGAAAGTTATAGCGGAAAAACGTCAAAATATCGCTTAAATTTTAATCAATTCTAATTAAAAATTCAAAAAAAGGGCTCCGAGGTGCACATTCCCGACCTCCAAGATATACATGTACCAAATTTGGTAGCTGTAGGTCCAACGGTCTGGTCTGTAGAGCGCCAACACACACACACACATTGAGCTTTATTATAAGTATAGATTAATGGCCATTATCATATGTAGGAATTATTAGAAAAATTGGGGGGGTAGAACAAAATGCTCTTTTTTTTATTCGGTATTTTTTTAGTAAAAATGGTTATTAAATGATCTTCAGTTCTGTTTATCAAATAACTAATAATACGCAACAAAAATTCTAGCCCATTTCATTGATATTCAAATTAAATTAGCCGTTTTGAAGTGGGTAAATTTTCTAGACAATGCATGCGACGAAAGAGTTTCAAAAACCTAAGTACAAAAATATTCAATATGTAATAACTTATACAAGTACAATATATTTTAAATAATATAGTATCATTCAAACATAATTCTATACAAGTTTGTGTTGATCTGAAGAATATAGAAACAATCAAAGCATTTATTGATGTATGCAGTAACGACATATTTGGAAATGACAAAAAAAAAAAAACAATGTATAAATACTTGTATACCAAGGCAATACAATGTATTATTATTCAATGCAATATGTAATATAATGAGCTTTTCTGAGCAAAACACTGTTAAGATTTACTGATTCAATTTAAATTATCAATTGAGTTTATCATCATCAGCATAATTTGAAGAGGAAGTCGAGTTGATTTTTTCACAATAACTGCATATATAACAAAATATTTTAAACAATATATATTATCATTCAAACACAATTCTGTAAACGTTTTGTGTTAATCTGAAGTATATAGATGAAGCAATCAAAGCATTAATTGACATAGGCAGTAACGACATATTTGAAAATGACCAAAAAAAATATCTACAAATATTTGTATAGCAAGACAATACAGTGTATTATAATTCAATGCAATACATAATATACATGTAGTTTACTGTGCAAAACACTGTTACCGTTTCAATTTAAAATTATCAATTCAATTTATCATCAGCATAATTTGAAGAGGAAGTCGAGTTGATTTTTTCACAACAATAGCTGCATATAACTAACTATAAAAACCCAGGTTTAGCATTCAAATTCACGGCTTTTTTAAGGAAGTCTGGATAAACTACATCGCAAAACAACTTCGTTTTTTTTTTTTTTTTTACACAAATATATATATATATATGTTTTCTTCCAAACAAATATCAGCTTCATCATCTAATTTTGATTTCACTGTATCTGACTATCTCGAATTTCAATCGGTTTCATTTAGTAAATATGATTCAACCATGGATACATTGAGTTATTTTGATTCCTTTCTTTATATTTCTTGTTACTCATAGCAAGAAAATGGGATTTCCTTTTATTGAAAGGCATTTCCAAAACGAATTAAAAAGCAGGTAAGCAATAAATAAATTCTGTGGTCTTGAAAAGCACAGTTTTGATTTCATAATGATTATAATAACAAGTGCGAAATTCTTTCAAAATGAAGAACAAAACCATAAACAAACAAGGATTCAACCGTTACTGTTTCAAATAAGTTTCCTATTTTTTATTTCATTGAAAAAATTAAACGGCTTGGCTACTCGCATATGAAATAAGTTTGATGTAAACACAGGAAGTAGGCGTGGCACCTGATATCGCGTTAGACAAAATAAATCCATATCTCGCCAAATACTTGTCGGGTTGTTTTGAAATTTTCAGATTAATAAGTCAAAGGTTTAAGGATCAATATTTACTAAAAATTAGAAAAACGATATTTTCATAGAATTTCGAAATTTTTGAGGTTCCAAGTAAATTTTGCTTAAAAAAAAATAATAATTTATAAGAACAAAAATCATACTCCTTTTAATATTGAAGAAATTTTTATAAAATCAATAGCTCTGTAATGTAATCATCAATTTTGAAAAGAAAAAAAATAATGTAGTTATTAGTAAATTATAAAATTATTTTAGGCCAAATATAAATTTAAGCTTTTCAAATATACATCATTTAATTTTTATTAATGAATCAGTGTTGTAATTTTTTCTAAATTTTCAACTATTTTGAAATCTTTTCCTTGAACAATTTTAGTGAATATAAAATCTTTATTCATGATAGTGTTTACGATAAAAATGAAATAGTATACTGTCATGAAAAATATATGACTTGATTTATTAAAGCTTTAAAGATAAGGAATAAATCAGCTTTAATGATTAGAAATTTCATTAACTAACTGTCATGAAAAATATATGACTTGATTTATTCAAGCTTTAATGATTAGAAATTTCATTAACTGTCAAGAAAAATATATGTCTTGATTTATTTAAGCTTTAAAGATAAGGAATAAATCAGCTTTTATTATTAGAAAATTCATTAACTAACTGTCATGAAAAATATATGAGTTGATTTATTTAAGCTTTAATGATAAGGAATAAATCAGCTTTAATGATAAGAAATTTCATTAACTCTCGCTTCTCTCCATCTCTTTCTTCCTCCCACGCTACACACACTATCCATCGCCACACAAACCGCTCTCTCCTGCCCCTCCTTTGCTCGCTTTCCAAACACTCTCGCATCTCACCCTGTGTGTTTGCAGTCTAATTTATTATACTGCAATCATATCATTAACGAAATAAGACTGCAGCTAATGATAAATATTAAATATATGTGATATAGTAGCTTTTTAGATAAACTAAAAGAACTTATCCAAATGTGCAAAATTTGTTAAATAAGTTCGTACTAAACATTTTCAGATTCTACATTCATCATCATGCAATTGAATATTGAAATTTTTTTTCCCTTTCGTTTTTCTTTAATTTACAAGGGGAGGATACGAAGTTGAAAATTCAATTCGTGATGGGATTTAGTGCAATAGTAGTATACATTTAGAATGTTCATTCACGAAAATATTAAAGTACAATAGCCAGTCGGAAGAAAAAAAGAATGGCTTAAAATGACACAAATTTTTATATTCGAAAATAAATGTTTTTTCTTTAATGCCTGAATTATTTTTTTTAATTATGATGTGAAAGCGTATGTCTTTTTAAAAAATTATTTACATGAAATTAAAGTCAATTTTAATTAATATGTAACACTTTCATCAATCAAAAAGGAATATTTAAAAAATAAGTCGCCCTTAAAAATAAATATTCATTCACTTAATTATAATTTTATTTTTAAGCAGAAAAAATAATTAATTCGTATATAACTTAAATGACGATAAATGTTAATTAAATTACTGACATTTTTATTTCATTAATTTTTTATTACGTACATGACTGAATGGTAGTTATTGTAAAAGCATTTCAAACAAGATAGATATATTTCGATATCTTTCAAAATTCGTAAATAATGATTATCCACTAGAGAAACTTTAAAGCAATCGATAAAAACACAAATTTCCTTTTCCTTCGAAAAGTATTTGTTTTTCTTCAAAAAATCAGGCAGCACACAAAGCATATCGTATGCTACCAAAAATTTTGAACCATCTGCCTGTGCATTTCATAACTTAACACCTGCTTTTCAGTTTTTCTTTTCGGTTATAAACATTTAGAACATTTGCCGCCATAACTTTCTTTATCTTTTTAATTCCCGATGTAAATACAGCTTCGTTAAGTTATAATAAATAATTTATCGTTAATAAAATCCATAAATTTAATTATTTTTATTTTAAAATTATTTATTAATAAAATTATAGTTATAATTCAAGAACAATTGCATGAACATAATTATTTTACTTTTTAAAAATAAGTTAACAATTATATGAGAAGAGAAAAAAAAATGTCCATACAAAAATTAATATCGAATTAATTGAAACCATTTTAAATATTTAATTTAAGTAATTCGGAATATTTAAACAAATGCATACATATTTACAATTTTCTACTAAAATTTAAATTATAATCCACAAATTAGGGATAAATATTTATTTTTGCATAAAAAATGAAAAACTTATTAAATTAAACCTTACATTGTTACATTAAATTAAAACTACCTTACATTGTTAAATTAATTTAAAATAAGATTGGGGGGAGAAAGCCACGCCGGAACTAAAACGGGGTCTCCCGACTTCGCAGCCACTGTCTGGACCATTATACTCTTAGTGCCTGGGCAATGCTGACACATTATTAGTATATAAACTATAAGAAAGTATGAAGGCCATTTTTTTTAAATTAACTGGCTATTGCGCTTTAATAGTTTCGCGAGTCATCATTCTAAATGTATACTACCACTTTAATTAATCTCATCCCGAACAGAATTTTCAACCTCATGTCCTCTCCTTGTTATATAAAAACTATATAATTGCAATTGATTCTAAATTTTTTATTGACTTTAGATGAAGATGTCATAATAAAGTGATGAATAAAATAGTTATTCTAAAATATTCATATATAACAACTTAAGAAAAAACTAATGCATGAAATTTGAGGGAGGAAATAACCCTCATTTTTGGGGGAATATTAATTTGTAGTAACTCCGATAGAAGAAAGTGCTTAACAATATCTCTCTAAAATGAATAAAAGGCAGTTGCAATTCGAGATTTAATTGTTTTCGAATAAATTGCATTGCTTTTTAAACCCAACTATGTATATTTAACATGAAGCATTTAATGTCGTTTATTTTTGAAGTGTGCTTTTTCATACTTCATTAAGCATTACATAAAAGAATAAGTTTGCACATATATTTACATGAGATTTTCTACAGCCTTCTTTACCGTTTGAAATTTCCTACTATTTTAAATTTAATTCTTAAATCCAAAATGACCCTCACGATTTTCTGTTATTTGTCAAAATTACTCTATAAAATCTTTCATATTGAGAAATTTTCTATACTGCAAAATAAGTTTCCGAAACAAGTAATCAGAATTACAATGCCAAACATCATGTCTGAAGAGAAACGCGACTAATATTATTTGCGAAATTCTTAAAGAAGATCTCTGAGTTTCTGATTCTTTCAATATTCCCTGTTGTCCTTTAAAGAAAATTCGTATTGCGAACTTGAACTTCCATCAAGCGTGCAAAATTGATTCGGATGACAAGATTTTCAGTTAGTCGAAATTTGCTCTTAAATTACAGTTTCCACTTTAAATATACAAACCACAACAACGCATCTGATCATAATTGTTAATCACTGAATAACTTGTTAATAATTACATTTAGGAGCGGGTCAAACTTTTTAAAGGCTTTTTGGTCATGTGAGTTCCAATCTTTTCAACATTTAAACACCCAAAACCATATATTTTTTCATTTGAGTGTAATAAAATTTCTATATAAGCTGTTTTAAAATCCGAGATATCAGTGCCATATTGAAGTGACAAAGCATTTATAAGTTTGTCGTATTTTTTAAAAAAATTTATCACTTAGCGGTTTAAAAACTAATTCAGAAGTAATTTTAAACAAAGTGGTTAGCAATTACGAAACTTTTTTCTGTTACATCTGAATGCTCTAATACAAGGTTTGCTATAGCTTTCGGCATGTAAAACAAACATAAAAATAACTGCACTGATCTGCAAGTGAATATGAAAACAAATTCTCAAATTTGAACTATTGAATATTTTATTCTAATTTGAATATGGCGGTTATAAACCAAATGAAGACAGAAAATTGAATTAACATAAAAATATCACAGAAAAGTATCGTGGCCATGTAAATCGCGGAACTTCTATACAGCTGCCTTCTTTAGCTTTATTTTATGTGCCATTAACTGAAAAAAAAAAAGATGTGCTAATCTCAGATACAAAAAGTTTCAGCTGCACTCCGTCAAAAGCAACAAAACGTAATTTCATTACATTTAAGCCTTATTTTAAAGAAACTTGAGAGAAGTTTCGGAATGGCCTCCGTAATTTTGAAACGGGGTCAGATGAAGAGAAGATGCCGCTCTCCAAGCATCTGTATTACATCACTGATGGAACATTTTGCCCCGTCGGTTTTACCGTGAGCCGTGCCTCGCTAAATCACGTTTCTACGACCTATGGGTCGTAGAAAAGTTAGACTTTCTCCCAATACCAATGACGTGGGAGGGGAAAACGCCTAGTCTCGGAGCCTTTCATCTTCCGCTCGACTGAAATGATGGAGACAAACTTATGAACTGGAACTTATAAATTCGACTGAATTGTTTGAGTGACAGACAAACTTATGGAGAGATTAACTTATAATCGTAAATAACAATTTATTGACAATTATTTCACTGGTCGTTAATTAAAGAGGAAAAGGATGAAAGACAAACTCACACAACAAAGAAAAAAAAGTAAATTAAATATTAAAATTATATTAGTTATATATTGGCTATCGGCAGGTAGTAGTCAATTTAGTCGAGTCGGCGTGTGAGGAAGCAGGTCTTGAAAAGGTTTATTTAGTTGCTTGTGGGTGGTCTCAGCTCTTCCGCGAGGATCATCAACTTCTCCTAAACATTTTTTGTTGTTGCATAACTGTTTTTATGTATAGCAGGGTGTGTGTGTATTTAATCCAAGGAAAAATTTTCTTGTTTACTTTCACGCACACACAAAACATGGACGACGATCACAAATATACAAGGAAACACAATATATATATTGAAATATAGAAAGTGCCGCTAACAACCAGCGAACAAATAATACTTTTTGCCGCTAACGGAGAGGGGTGGGGTGCCTACCTGCCCGGGGTCTCCGAGAAGTGCTTTATCTTCGATAAGACTTTTATTGCTCTCTCGTTCTCGGAGGCCTTGACCTGCCCCAGTTTCAACAACACCGGATATGGTTGTTTACAAAAAATCTCAACAGCGCTCCCCTCACATTCCAAGCATACTTAAGGGTCGTAGCATACTGCGTCATCTATGTTCAGCATTCATTTATACATATGAATAAGTATTCAAAGAATAAAAAAGATGCAAATAAAATAATTAATTAAATCACATAAACAATAGCTGCTTGGGTACCGGGTATATCACTAATTACTTGAAATATATTATTTACTTCTGCAACCAGTGCAAGAACATCTCGTATGTTTTCTTTGGGGAGGGGGGACTGTGCTCCTTTATTCATGGTAGGTGTTTTTTCGATTCAATCTCCCCTACACTGAGGAGGGGGACGGAGTTGTTTACTTTGTTCACTCTCTCCCGAACACTGGGGAGGAGTGGGGGCTTCTTCCACTGACTGCACTGTTTGCTTATTTTTGTTTTTAACCGCTTCGGCGTAACTTCTAGCTGGTTTAGCAGCTTATATAGCGTTACTTTAGGATATTTTGGCGAACCTCTATAGTTTGCGGTGTGCGGCCCACCGCAGTTAGCACACTTTACTATTGTTTCAGGCTTTCCTTTATTGGGAACTTTCTCCCTTTTGTTCCTCTCTTGCAGTTTTCCATTGTTCTTTGATGTCTGTTCGTCAAATTGTCGATAAGCAGGACAGACATCAAGGAATCCCTAAAAACCAGAAGAGAGACGAGGGGGAAAGGCGTGTCTGGTCATCAGGTGGACATGCTGTAGGAATGCCACTAATCAAAATGTGTAAACTTTATTAAGAATGATAGTACTATAGCACTCAAGAATATAATAAGAATATTTACAGATTGGTATACCCATAATGCTACACTTAGCTGAATGCCTACAAAAAATTTCTTTAGTAAGTCATTAATGATTTTAAGAAAAACCCTCACAATTTGCAAAATTATATATGTAATTCTCATAATTTATAAGAATAACAATGAAAAACAATTATGCATAAATATTTGACCGAGTTAGTCCAACAGTCATTGACACTGCATAATAGAAGATAGCTTGGATATAGAATATTTTGCTATACGGCTTTAAAAAATCAATTAATAAAAATAACAAATTATTTAGCATTCAATTAAATTGAACTATTAATACGATTTTTTTGTCTATTGAATTGATATATTTTGCTCTTATTTACAGTGTAAAATTTTAATATGAGGAATTAACATTATTAAGAAGGTTTTACAATGAATAAACACATATTAAATGTACAAACTACATATAAAATGCTAAGAAAAATGTGTACACTTTATTAAGAATAAGATAATGTATAATAGAAAAAAAATATTACAACTGAAAAACATGGCTACTATAAATACAACTTCAGAATCAAAAATCAATGAAATAAAAAAAAGCTATGAGAAGAAATTATTTACCTAAGTAATTTAAACAATAGTATATCTTCTCAGAAACTATGTAATGCGCCAATTTTTATCATTAAATAATGTTCAAGATTCAACTTGCCAGTACACAACTGATTTTGAATAATCAATTTTCGAACACTTGGTACAGACCCCATGAACCTATGAGTGAAATATTATATTTAACTTGAATTTTTTTCCTTTTAATAAGAATTACCCTTCAGGAAAAAAAATGGTCAGTTATATCTTAAGGACTGCAAAAAATGCGAAATATCAGGAAACATTCTAAATGTCTCCTAAGACTGATCAACCTCATTGCAATTAGGATCATCTTTAATTCCTACTGATTCGAGCTCCCAATTTTTTTGAATTTCATTTCTTATGTCACTACAATCATAAATAAGCCCACAATGAGCTTGTTGTGTTTGTTTTTTGAGGTTTGGAATTTGAAGCACTACCGGTGGCTATAAAGCCAAACACTGAATAATGAAATATTAACTCGGAATTGGGCATTTGAATTTGCTCGGATCTCAAGAGTTGATAGAATATCTCTGCACCTAAAAGCACATCTATGTTCCCTGGGCGGTAAAATTCAGGATCGGTGAGTTTAATATTACTCGGTAAATTCTCTTGTGGAATTTGTAACGAATCAATGGGAATCATATTACAAATTTTGGGTACGCATAAAAACTCTAATTTTATCTCAAATCCCTTCCGTTACACACTACAGCGCTAACTCTAGAATTCACATTTATTTTGGCATTATTTAAACCCGATACTGCTACGGATATTTTTTCTTTTTTTATTTGCAATAAATCTGCTAACCCAATGGTTACCATCGAGCACATAATGCCGCAGTCGATCAGACATCTGGCGTTTTTCAAATTTCCGTAACGATCCTTAACGAATATAATCTCAGTTGAAAGTATCACTGTTTTTATTTTTCTTTCATCTCTTACACTGCTGCTCCTGAAAATATATTACGATCATTGCATAAATCAAAGCTCACAGCGTTTGGATCGAAACTTGATGACTGATCACCGTGACCTTGACCGTTTCCATCCCCTATTTCGCTGATGTTTAGTTTCTCGTTCTCCAAATGAAGCAATGTGGAATGCTTCTTCGAGCATTTTTGACACCAGAAGGTAGACGTACAATTTCGTACTGCATGGGATTTTAAACAGTTGAAACAAAGAGTATGTTTTTTCACGAATTCACATCTATCTTTTACGGAAAGATTTAGAAATTCAGAGCATTTCTATAGTCCGTGAAAATCTTGACTGGCATTTTACACCTTTAAATTTTGAGTTTTTAGCATAAGATGTAGAAAGCGTAGTTGTAACTTAATTTTGAAAATTATGACTCTTTTTCTTTTATTTTACTGTTTTGAAGGGCTCTCGCTTGGCTTTGCAAAAACGAAAGTAGTTGCTTTAAAGTACCAAAATCTTCGGAATTAGTCAGTTCTTTTTCCCACCAATATCAAGTTGATTTATCCAACTTTTCGACAATTAAAAACACGATCATGGTTTCTGATAAATTCTCAACTTTATAATTTAGAACTTCTAGAGATCGAACACATTCATTTGTTACATCGATTAAATTCAGGATGGCACTCGACGATTCATTAATATTAGGGTGATGTAGAAGTTTTTTGATAATGGAATTTAATAGTTCTCTTTTATTCGAATATCTATCTTCTAGAAGTTTCCAGGCAATATTAAAATTAGCATCAGAAATAGATATGGAATAGAAGACTCTTAAAGTCTCATCTCTGCAACTCGCTTTTAGATACTGTAACTTCATAGAATTAGAAATGGTTTTATTTTGAATTACGCTTGTAGTAAACATGTCTTTAAACATTATCCAGTTTCCGATTTTACCACTGAAATTCGGGACAGTAAGTGTCGGCAATTTTACTTCTGAAAGAACATGACCAACGTCTGAAGAATGTTCAGGATCAGATTTCTTATTTATTTTCCGGTTAATTTTTAATCTTAATTCGTTTATGATATTTTTCTCTTTGATGAATTCCTCTAATTCATCTGATTTGTACGTTAAGAAAATAGAGTCAAATAACAGTTTAAAGTCACTGTGTAATTCACTGATTTTAGAGTTATATAATAACACAGTTGCTGAATCTACATCATCAGTTATTGACGATGCCCCTTTATTTTCAAGCCTTGTTAACGCAGTTTTCGAAACTTTCTTTTTGGTTTTTAAAGGCACCATTTTAAATGAATTTTTTAACTCTTAATATTAAATTTGATTAACTATTGGAAATATGCGCTTACCTCCAGCACGACGAACCATCTGGACGTTATCACAAGAGTAACTGGCTCGGATTTTGGATTAATACACAAAGGAAAGAATGATACTCGCATTTTTCAATAGTTCACACTTTTATTCACGGCAACTCGTACACTACTGAGCTAGGATTGCTTTCGGTGGGGCAACACACTATGTGCGCCCACCTATTGGCAGCATATTTTACAACTTCTTTACAAGTAGTATTCAACATACTTGGATAAGAAGTTTAATCTCATCCACCTTATTTTCCGGACATCACTCCATCTTACTAGGTTGTGTGTCCCTATGTACTTAGTCACATTTGCGCTCGCATTGTAGGTTTTCTGGGATTTAATCACCTCTGGCAGAAAAACTTAGTGCGCATCTATAAGGGGCTATAGGGAATGCATATTTCTCATATTGATAAGAGAATGATTGCTGACTGAGAGTTTTTTTGAAAGAGTGTAACGCTGATAATTTCTCTTTAAGAACAATAGGAACATTTTTGAAAGTTAATTTTAGTTTAGGTGCTCGGTGTGTTAGCTGTTTTTTGTTTGTTTGTTTTTTCTTCGTTATTTTTAACTGATTTTAAATATAAATGACAGTTTTGAAAGGTGCTTTTTTTTTTCTTTCGAAACAGCAAAAGGAAAGCCAACAGCTGTGTATAATGGGTACCAATATCGTTGCGGTGAAAATGTGGTAACATGGTGCTGCATTAATGAAATGTCAAAAAAGTGTAAAGGGCTGCTGAAAACAAAAGACAACTGTGGTATATCTGAAATACCTCATTTTTAAGCCGCATGAAGCTCAAATCGTCGTCAAGCAGTTAGTAAAAAATTAAAAGTAGAATTCGAAATTATCAAGCTATGTCCAATTATCATTAATATTCGAAATTTTTAACAATAAAAAATAATTATTGCATTAATAACCTTTCCTTTCGAACTATCTGATTTGTTTGGGTATATGACATGCAAAGCTATAATTACAATAAATATTGAAAAAAAAATTATTTATTTACTACCCTGATTGTAAGTCAAAAAAATTTGAAATAATCTTCGAAAGACTGACACTAAAAGATATAAATATATCAAATTTTAGACAAAAAAAAATTTCTATAATAATTTTTTTAAATATAAAAGAATCAAAAACTTAATATTGTTTGCAATACATCATTTTATTAAGAGTAAAATTGTCTGAACATTTATTTAAATCAAATTCGTAATGAAAAAGAAATTGAAGTAAAAAAAAAAAACTGTGCATAAGTTTTACTTTGGTCATGGGATTCTGTCAATTTTAAATTGTCGAATGCTATATATTTGTTACTTAAAAATACAGGTAAATTATGGTCATATACAAAGTTAAAAAAAACCCTGAAAAAAACATCTAGAGTTTCAATTATGTCGAAAATCAATTTGATATTTAAATAAGTAGCATTAAGAGGCGAAATAAGCTAATTTCTTTTATCTCAAAGTACGATTCTTTATGTTATGAAGAAAGATATATGATTAATATTATATATGTATAGAGAGCGAAGATAAATAATAGATATAAAGAATTGTTCCATTTTTTGTGCAATGTATTAGAGAAAAAACGTCTTTGTTTATTTCTATATACCTTTGTGCCAGTCATTAAAAAAAATTTTTTTAATCATATGAATTCTGCTTACATAACAATACTGCTTTTATGCAGTGAAATGTTTTATCATGTCTGATAAAGAATGCATATTTTACTAAAAAGATAAAGAAAATAGATATCTAAAGAGGACATTTCCACATACGAAATTTGAAAAATGTATATTATATAGAATAGATTATTTAATACATATGTAGTTGAATTATTAGACTATAAAAAGACTTAAGTTTTGGCTTCAAATTCAGGTTTCAGTGATACAGCTATATAAATTAGCTAAAAAAATCTAATGTAATTGATCAGTAAATAGAATGATTGGCGCGTTCTACTCAGTGATCATTCTATCGATTTTGTTTCCTTCGCAATTATATTTGTGGATTTAAGAAGAAAATTAGCTTGTTGCTGCTTACTTTAAAAGGAGTATTTTTAAAATAACAGAAATAAGGAAATTCTATCACATTTTAATCAAATAAATAGTTTTTAATGAAAGCTGATTGAAAAGTAATTTCAATAAAGCAAAAGCAGTAAATTTTTTGTAGTTTATTTGTCTTTAAAAATGGAATCAACTTTCTTAGAAATACACTTTAAAGTAGAATAAAACATACCCTATTAAAATTGTTTTATTGGTCCAATTAAAAAAATGGCTGCTCAAATTACATCCTTAATTTCTTTCAGCTCGGTAATGCAAAACAGATTTTGATTTTCAAGTTCATATCAGCATATAGAATCTGAACTTAAGTTTAATATTTTATGAACTGTAGCATTTCTTTTCTTACTCGTTTGTTCCACAAGATATTGTTGTTGCTAATCTCCATGGCTTAGTCAGGCTGATCTTGTCGAGTCAGACCAATTCCAAAAATCCGTTGACAAGAAGAAAGTCAAAAACGAGGGAGGGAGAAGGATACATTTCTCCCCAAAGAATTCCTAAACAGTCTAGAATGTTGATGATAAAGAGTTTTAAATTTTTTACCGTGAGAAAAGAAAAGACATTTAAGGTGGCCACTGACAAGGCGCGACAGACAGGTATTGGTGTTTTCTATCACCAGGAAGAATTAAGGACTGGCCTGGCTTATTGGCCCTATACCAATCATGAATAGAGGGAACTATCCATTTATTCATATTTATTGATTTCGCCTGAGAGAAGAGTTCTGAATATGGAAGCTCAGCAGAAGATGGAGTCGTTAGGCTGCTTCCTTTCTTTGCAAGCCTGTCTGCTGTTTCATTACTAAGTAGATCTAAATGAGATGGGATCCACTGGAAATGAATATCATGTTAGAGTGAAATCAGCTTCAACTTCTGAAGAATAGACAAACTTGTTTTATTTCCAACATAGGTCCAATTGTTAAGGTATCCCGTTGAGCTGCGGCTATCAGTAAGAATCCGCAGGTTCTTATTATTTTCTTGTGGAATGGTCTTAAGTCTCGCATCGATTGCTCATATTTCGTTTCTAAAAACAGAACATTATCTGGTTTTCATTGACATAGAGAAATAATAGTCTGAGGTGTTACTATATAGGTGCCTCTACCTACAAAATTATCAATTTTTCTGCCATCAGGATCTAATTTAATGTAATATTTAGGGATTTTATTAATGACTTCCAAAGCCAATTATCTAAGGTGTTCCGGCACGTCTTCCTTTTTATTAATGGGAACAGGAAGATTGAAATGAAAGTGAACCCTGATAAGTTCTTCAAGGAACTATTTTTCTTGAGTCTCTGGAGGTTAGCCCATTTACTTAGATATTTTGAAGTGTAGTTTTGAATGCCATAGCTGGAGAGTTTGTTGTAATATTTGACAAGAGTTATCATGTCTTCTAAAGCGGAGAGGCTTCAAGCCGGCTTCACAAAGGACATCTGAGGGACATCTTCGTTCCAGACAAGCTATTATACGAGCTGCACTCAGTTGTACTTGTTCAAGTTGGAATCAGTGGCACAGTAATAAATTGGGAATCCATATTCGAGTAAAGGTCTGATAATAGTTAGGTAAGTAGTTCTAAGGGTAGTCGCATCAGCTCCCCAGTTTCTACCTGCAATGTATTTACCCTCCCAAGTCCTACAGATTGTCTCATCGTGGCAGGAGGTTGTCCCTGGGCGGAATAGGTGAAGTACGTCATGAGCTTGCTCCTGGAAAGGTCACCCAAGGTGTGAAGGTCATTCCACTTTGCCCAGCTAAAATCTGTAGGTGAAGGAGCTAAGACAGTCTTCTACATTCTGGTGCGCCAGTCTTATGACTCATAGAAGCTGTACTTCCCTCCCCATGAATCGGTTGACAACTGTTCTCCTCAAGTTATAAAAGCACACAGCTTTAGTTTTTCTAATGTTTGGTGTCTTTTTATTTTAATTATTATCTTTTTGCTTTAGTTTTTTCCAATTCCAATTAATGATTATGATAATGATTAGAAAGGCCGGTGCTTTCAGAGAGTTACGATAGACCTCTTGATCTGACCATCAAATTGAAGAAATAATTTAAATACCAGTTTAAACCCCTTTTGGAGGAACTCCCCCCCCCACAAAAAAGAATAGCTTAAATTTATCTTTAAATTATTTGAATAAAATTATACTGTAATAAGTATTAAACTGTGGTCAATAAAATTTACTTTCACAGTTCTGTTGTTGTTTTGTTGTGTTAAAATTTGTTTGTGTTTTATTTTTGTTAAAATTTACTTTCAAAGGTTTATTGTTTGAAAACATGTTTTGTTACTTAATTTCAAGCTGTTCAAATTCTATTTCCTTTGCTAAACCATATAACATATTTATAAACTTTCATTACATTAAAAAAAAATAGCCTGATATTGCATTAATTGGAGTTCTTAAAAATTTGTTCAAAATTAACACCTTCCATATCTATGCGGAATTGCATTATCTTATTAATACTTGGGCAAATGTGATAGAGTTCATGTGGCATAAGGACTGGCTTTTTCAGTTAGTAAAGATTTATCAAACGGCCACTGACAAAGATAATTCATTTCTTAGTTAAGATGTAATACCAATAAAAATTTATTGAATCTATCTGTACATATAGTATACTTTTGTAGAAAATGGGACCAATTAAAGAACTTCTAAAAACATCAGCATATAACATATGAACAGAAAACTGTGATGGTGATGAATTTCTTACACGAAGAATTATCACTTTTTGAAAACAATTTTGAAAAATAATGTTTTTGTCTAGATCAAAACATCATTCGTCTTTCCAAACACCATTTTTCAGAACAGAAAGTTTTGATTTTGTCTAAGGGAAGATCTATTTGATTTTTGACCCCAATCTTATATTCTGTAAGAATGCCACTTATTATAGTTAAAATATTCTCTTCATAGGGAAATTTTGGAATGTTGAGCTCTGGATATATATATATCAATCTTTAAAAAACTTCACAAGCTCGATTTAAAAAAAAAAAATTCTTTTCTTGTTGAGTATTCCAGTAAATCTGTGAGATGCCTTAAATATTAAAAAAACAAAAAAAAAACAATAATATTATGAATTATTTCCTCCAAATTTTTGTAGTAATGTAATTTTACTTCTTATATTACAACTTTAATTAGTATTTCCAATGTCATGGGGTCAATTCATGCGACTTAAAAGTGGCATGTCATGCACTTCTGCGCATGGCCTGTAAACTTTCATCCACAACACTTTAGTAGATGTGTCTGTTATTAACGTACTCCACCAAATACGAAGCGGAATTTTTGTTTATAGTTGAAATTATAACGTTAAGTAATTTTCCTTTCGTTTATTATATGTTAAAAGATGAAATACTGGCGTAGTGCTGGATTCTTTAATGTGAAACTTTAGAGTGATTGCCACGTAAAAGGATTTTTTTAGTTTACTTTCAAGAATCCTGAATTGGGTTGTTAGCACTGGAATAGAAATTTGCAAGCCTTCTTCGAAATCGGCGATATGCTCCCCACATTTTGAAGAATTCATTCAATGTGCGCCCATTTACTAACTATAGTAAACTGAAACCAATGGTGTTCCAGTAATTTTCATACTGTCACAGCATATCTGACCAGCATCTTTTTATTAAAAGTCATCTGATGGATGTATTAGAACCGAATGATGTTTCAATGACAGATAAAGGTTTCCGAACTGAACAAGAACTACAAAAATTTGATATAAATTAAAATGTCCTAAATTTTTAAATTTTAATATTACTGAAAGAATTAATGACTGCAAGATATCCAATGTAAGGGTTACAGTAGAAAGAACTATTTCAAGAATTAAAATGTACAAATATGCTGCAGTGATATACCTGTTTATATATTGTTAATTCATTATTTTTTTATTATTTGCATGTTGTGTAACTTTCAAAGGCCATTAATTAATAACAGCAAATAATTTTTGTATGTGATTTTTAGTTGTTGGCATTAAAATATAATGCATAATGAAATTTTACTTTTTTACTATGAACCTTAAAGTTTTTTTTAATCTTTTAGTAAATCCTATTATTCAGTTATTGTAATCATGTCTATTAACAAAAGAATTACCTGTTTATTCTCATTAGTGTATTTTTTTCTAATTATCACTTTTTTTCTTGTATTTAAACTGAAATTGATTGTTATAATATCATGCTATACCATTGTGCATTTCAGTGATTTCTATTTTAAGAAATACACAATATATGTATTTTTATTGAAAATGAATTTCCATATTAGGATTTGTTATACATTTTTTATTTCCAATTTCATTACTACTTAAATACTTTACCCTTTTCTTTTATATTTCTTTAATATATCTTGAATCATAAAATTCTGCAAAAACATTAAAGTGTTTCTTCCAACTCCTCTTTATATCCTATTTAATTTCTATATTTATATATATTTATCATAACCTAATTCGTGTTTATTAAATTTACTGTATTGTATGTTTTTGTTTTATTTTGATACTCATTTAATGTAATTTTTATCAATGTAACTTTAGCATTTTAAAATGCATTTCAGAAACATTCTACTTTATAAGTATATTGCTTGACATTGTGTTTTTATTGGTGATTAAAAAATCTGTTTTTTAGTATCTAGAATGTTTCTGTTGAATAAAATTGATTTCATTAATTACTTTGACATTCTTGTCATGTTATGTTTATATTCATACTAAATGTCTTAAATAATAAATAATTTTTGAGTTATTTTTAAAAGGTGATTACACTGAAACATCCATTTGATCAATTTTTTTCGAAGTAATTATCATATGTATTTTATATATATATATTTTAATGTGTAAATAAAAATTATGCAGTTGTAATTTTGCTTGTTTGTTCTTTATGATTTCTACAAATTAAATGAAATAACTGATTCAGAAGTTGCATAGATTTAAAAAATGGCATCTATACCTTTATATTGTATAATTTAAAATTGTAACCATAATTTATTCAATAAATACAAATTTGAGTTTCACGTTCTTTCATCTGAGCAAACTGAAAACTTCAAAGTCTCAATAGTAATAAAAATAATTACATAAGAAAAAAATAGAATAATTTCATTAATAAGCTTTAAAATGTTAACATATTAAGAATAATAATTATTTAAAATAAACTATATTCATAAAATTCAACATTAAATAACATTTAAATGATATACAAAAAAGAATTTATGTATTTTTTCAAAAACATTGCCATAGCCATTTGTCAAAATGTATCTTTCGAACAAAAAAAAGGATATGGGAAAGAAAAGAATCAAACCGTATCTAATTAATTAAAAAGTGATATTACTTAATTATGCAAAATAGTATTACATTGAAAATACTAATTAAAATTTTAATATAAAAATAAAATTACATTATAACGAAAATTCGGAGAAAATAATTAAAAATATCACAAAAGTCAAAAGTTCTTAATTATTCGGCTAACCTAACATTTAACGTCAATGCTTTCATCAACGTAATCGGCACACATCCCTACATGCGTATAAGAATGGAAAATTGGGGAGAAGAGATTTGTTTGGTACATGGCACATGACTGTGAACTGACCCAATTTACTGTACCCAAGAATTTGGAAAGTTAGGATACTCATGGACTTTTGGAGTGCTTCATAATGTTTATAACATTGCATTGCAAAGCTTGTGTTCAAGTTTAGTTTAGTTATATTAACGCCCCGTTGTAAAGCAACACTAAGGCTATTTTGGGACGAACCTCGTAATTTTGAACCATGGTCAGATGACGAGGACGACACCTGAACTGGCACCCCCCTCTCTACTCCACGCCATACCAGCGGGAGGACATTTGGCCCTTACACGACGGTTCTCGATGGAATCGAGTCTCGAATCTGAAGCCCTCAGGTTTCGAAACCGAGACCTTACCACCAGACCCCAGCTTGTGTTCAAATGTTATGCTATTCCTCGTGTAAGTAATTCTGAAATTTTCCCCACTTTGAAGAGAAAAATATAGAATTAAATCATAATGGAAAGACATTTAAGTGCCCAATATTTTTGCCAGGTAACCATCAAATTATTCGTTGATTGATACAACAGAAGCATTCTGAGTTGCAGCATGCTGAACTTCGAACTTTCATTTTCAATTTGATAGAAAATTACTGCATCATTTCTGTCAATAAAAGATTTTAAAAAATAAACTCTCATCGTATTAATTGTAAAATATATAAAGACAGACCTACTAAGTTACCTTTAGCACATCTTCATAAAAACCGAATAAAACTTTCCGCAACATTTAAAGCCACATTAATTGATTTGGTAGGTCCATTGTTTTGCGTTCTGGAGAAAAGACATGGATTGTCCTTTTTATTTGCGCTATTTATTGGGCTGTTTATCTCGAGTTAGTCAATTCCTTATTCACAGAAGCCTTTATAATGACTTTAAGAAGATATTTGTTAGGGGAGGTCGAGTTAACATTATTTACACTGATAACGGCACTAACTTTGTTGGTTCAAATAATGCCTTGAAAAATTTCGAACGAGAGATGATCAATTCCACTAACAAGAAAATTAAATGGAATTTCAACTCTCCAACAGCTGCATGGTGGGATGGATGGTGGGAACGGATGATACGCATGCTAAAATAAATGAATTTTCGACAGAAAAAGTATTGATTAAGAAGAATTGGAAACTCTTATCTGTGACTGTGAAGCTGTAATAAATTTCAGTCTGCTCACATATATTGAAGATAGTTCAGAAGGTGTGGGGTCATTAATACCTGCTTGTTTCTTGCAAGGCATTTCTAGTAGTGATGCAAATGATTTATACGAAATCAACAGTAAAAGTCTAAAAAGAAGATTGCGCTTTATTCAAAAACTACGGCATGATTTAATAATGACGTTTCGCAACGTGTACTTCGCGATGCTAGTGCTTAAAGGTCACAGCCGAGAGGAATCTTTGAATATCGGAGGCTTGATTCTCCTAGAACTAATGGAAAACGCCTTCACAGACCATTAGGAATTGTAACTGAAGTTCTTCTTTGAGCAGGTGGGCATTCGAGAGTCGCCAGAGTAATAACAGAGTAAGGCAGAGGTGTCCAAACTTTTCGCGGCTCGGGTCAGATCGAAATTAGATCCATGTTATACGGGCCACATGTATATACAAATTGAAAAATATCATTATGAGTAAAGTAGCATTAAATACTATTAATTAATACTATTTTATTGTAACTTGAAAATACAAAATACTAAACAAACAAAGTATAATTATTTTATATAAATTGAAATATTTTCATGCAACTTCTAATGCGAATGATGAAACTGTTTTTTTTTTGTTGAAGAATGTCTTTATAGTTGGTATCAAAATTTGTTACACCAATCATAAGCAATGACTGTAAATGATCATCAGATAAATTTGCTCTATATTTTGATTTGAGATACTTCATTCGAGAAAAAGTTTGTTCGCACACGTAAGTAGTTCCAAACATTAAAATGAATTTACGAGCAAATTTTTTCAAATTTGGAAACTCTTTTGCATCCAAATATTTATAAAAATCTATTAAGTTTCCTTCCTTGTATTTGTCCTTGATTTGTTCGTTTGCTTGAAGATCAATAATTTCTATTTGAAGCTGGCTTGAAATTTCAGCAACGTTGCAATCAGATGGATTTTGGAACAGCCGAATTTCTTTTGAATTCATGCCCAAATCAGAAAATCGCTTTTGAAATTTTTCTTTTAAATCGGCGATGATCTTTACTGCAAATGCAATTGGAAATTGTTCTTCAGTTTTTTTATTAAATTCGTCGCAGCACGGAAAATGCGTAAAATTACATTCAGTCACTTGACTTTTGAATAATTGTAATTTTGTTCGAAATGCTTTAATTTGAGAGTATAAACCGCAAATTAAATTGTTTTTCCCTTGGAACTTTAAGTTTAAGGTATTTACATGTGTCACAACATCTGCAAAAAAAGCCAACTTCCAGAGCCATGCAGCATCCGATAAAAGTGATTCAGGATGTTTTTTCTCTACAAGAAATAAATCAATTTCACTTCTAAGCTTAAAAAACTGCAATAGCACTTTCCCACAACTAAGCCATCGAACTTCAGTGTAATACGACAAGTCAACGTACTCGGATTCAATTTGCTTAAGAAAAGATTTAAATTACCGATGATTAAGTGCGTGTGATCGAATAAAATTTACTACAGAAACAATTGGCTTCAAAACGCAGCTTATATCGACATGTTTTATACATAATGCTTGTTGGTGGATAATACAGTGCAGAAAAATTGGTACTGATGCTCCTGAAGCTTCACAAGCTTTTGTAATTTGTCCAAATATTTTTTTATTTAGTCTTATAACTTAACAGCGCGATAGACATTTGTGTTTGGTCAAATACAACAACTCCGCTTTGTTAGCCACGTAGTTTTTCGATATACCTTTATGAAAATGAAAAGGTTTGGGCGAAAACATCATTATGTTTTAAAACCCTCCGCGGGCCGGATAAAATCACTTGGCGGGCCGGGTTTGGCCCGCAGGCCGTAGTTTGGACACCTCTGGAGTAAGGAGAAAAATGAAGATCATTCCAGAGACTTTATTCCATAGAAATCAGTAGTTCTGAATAATTATCATTCATTACTCAGCAAAAGAATATAGATTCAAACAATCAACTTCCTGTAACTCCAGTTATTTCAAAGGAAGATTCCAATAAAGATGATGATTATATAACCAAAGCAACTTTCGATGTTGTCATTAAAGTTGGTCAATGTATTAAAATTCCCAGTTGACTCAATTTATAACTTTTTTTGCAATTTCAGGTACTGCATAAAATTGCAAGATGAGGGGTAAAGTAAGTGGCATTCCAATTGCAACACAACTCCACATGGTATAATTCAATTCAGATTTCGTTTTGTTGATGTAAATTTGCTTTCAAAATTTTCTATGTAAATATTCGCAATTAAAGTGTTCTTTCATATCACATCCATAGTAATCATTGAAGATTTTGTACAAAACTGATTGTCCTCGGGGCGTACGTTTCTATCGTTGGATTATAAAGCAGAATACATTAACCCAGATCTTCTCTGCCCGTGTACTTTTTACAGATGAGGCCAGCTTTAAGAGAGACAGAATTTTTAATTTGCACAATTCCCATGTGTGGGCTACCTCTAATACATATATCACTTGGCCGCATGTTTTTCAGGAGAGGTTCTCGGTTAAAGTGTGGGCGGGTATTGTGAACGATTTCCTTATTGATCCATACTTGCTTCCAAGTTGGACCAATCGAGGCGTGATTGAGTTGGGTTTAAAGTGCAAGTTTCCCAAATCGGCAGAACGTATCTAATCTTTCTGGAAGATGTATTACCAGAATTACTTGATAGTATTTCAGTTGCTGTTCGAAATACCATGTGGTTTCAGCACGATGAGAATCCATCCCCTTCTTGCAATAATGTGCGTAATTAATTTAATGCCGGCTTTGGACCTCAATGAATTAGATGAAGGGACCAGTCGCTTGGTCAGCAAATTCACCATATTTACTAAGTATCGATATTTACTTATTAGTTTAGTTAATTTAACGTCTCGTTGTAAAACAACACTAGGGCTATTTTGGGACGAACCTCGTAATTTTGAACCATGACGAGGACGACACCTGAGATGGTACCTTTCTCTCTACACCACAACAGCGGGAGGACGTTTGACCTGACAGATTTAACGTGCAAGAGACCCCCTTACACGACGGTTTTTCGGTGGAATCGAGTCTAGAACCTGAAACCCTCCGGTTACGAAGCCGAGATCTTACCACCTAATGTTTACTTATGGGGACAAAATCACTCGCCTACGAGACTCCAATTGATTCTGAAGAGAACCTCTTTGCAAAACTTCCAGTCACTGCTGCAGCAGTTCGTGAAACATCTGGTATCTTCGAGAAAGTACACCAATAACTTACTAGGCACTAACAGGCCCGTATCGATGTTGGTCGTAAAAAATTTAGCAATTATTATAATATTATTTAAGTAAAGAGTTTTTTTTTTCCTTTTTCAAATTCTAATGGCATTTCTTGTTTGACCACATACATTTTTTATTCCCAACCCTTGTTGCTGTTCAAAAAAAAAAAAAAAAAACTTCTCTACATGTATTTTACTTACCCTGAAAGTTTGGCTCATGAATTCAAGGACTCTGTATGATTTTGAGTTCACACTAAAATTAAGGTTAAAAAGGCTATTAAAACTATTAAAGCTAAAAATCTTTTATATTAATTGCATATATTCTCACTACTATCGTATTTAAAAATAATTGAAAATAGATTCAAAATATTCCAAATACATACTACTAATTCAAAATTAATTAAAAATAGGTTCAAAGCCTTTTTCAAACACCCATTTTAATAATATTTATAAGTAATTAAAGAAAGGTTCATAATTTTTACCAAATTCAAACAGCAGTTACATTTGACAAAGACTGAAAATGATTAGAACTTTTCAAAATCACATTCAAATTGTATTTATAAATTAGGGAAAATATACTTAAAATATTTCAATTTACTATTATGAAATTAGTAAGGCTTTTGACGTAAGACTTTTTACATTAATAAAATATAAATAGTAAATTAAGCTGAATATTTATGATATTACTTTTTTTGACTGCCTCATTGAATCAGTATTCTTATTTAAGAGAGTTACAGCTATTGCTTTAAATTCGTTAACGGGAGGCATAGTTTTATTCTTGTGTGACTTTCTTTCCCTTGTACTAAAAAAACGTCTGTGCTGCTCAAGATTCTTAATGGCGGAAGCATGAAAATATATTTTATTGCCTTGTGCATCCTTCTTAGATGTATACTTACATTTATTCCAGCATGAATTCGATAGAATATGCCGCCCATGACTTGCAACAATTTAAATAAAGGCAGAAAAATACTTTGCATAATATACTGTTATGCATCAAAGTCATTTTTTTATTTAAAAGTAATTATGGAGAAAATATTAGATTTTGATTTTTAGAGGAATCTTCTGAAAACTTTACTTACTAACCTCTTTTTCATAGAATATGATCTTCGGTTTGGTCGAGAGAACAAAAAACGAGAATTTCTTCATCTGATCAATCTATTATTATTTTTTCTGAATCGGAAGAAAGTATTTTAAATGCTGTGTGCTGTCCTCAAACCACAACAGAAGTGGCGTAAGAGAAGGTTATAAATTTATCAATCGTACAGTGTATTTTCAGTACTGTTTATTATTTTTTTTAGATAAATTGTATACTTTATTACCTTCTGTTAAGAATCTTCCCAGAATCTATTGATGTAAATGAAATGAAAACATTTTCTAAGGATTGCATTATTTTTCAATATAAAATTGGGAAATGATGAAATTAAAAAGAAATTAAAATATAGAGATTTTTTGTGGAATATTACTTTAGTTCCACTGGTAATAATGTTAGTACTAAGAAATATTTTTTGATGAATAATAGTTGTTAGTGAAACTATTCAGTAAGATGAAATTACAACTTCGCCACTTGTTAGCCTTCTAACTTAGACGTTGTTTCAATTTTCTCAGGATAGAACTAAATCTTCTGAGACCAAAACGCAATTCCAGTTAACTAATGATAGATAACTGCGCAAAGTTCATCCGACACGCTGCCACCATAAATTATATAAGGCTGTAATGTCTTTATCTCGATAGATCAAAGAATACTCAGAATTTTTAGACACTTCTTTATTTAACATCCCTATATATATACGAAGAACAACTCGTTCTTGATTAAATAGTTACTATTTACATAATGGACTAAAAAATCGTCTTTCCACAACAGTCGAAATTGAAGGTTTTTACTTGAAGATCAGTTCTCCATCAAATTGTAAACACAACACTACAGGGAATTCACGGGTTGGTCAGTCAGCGATCATTTCAAGTAGTGCTCCTAATCTCCAGGACTCGTGGGCGTACTCCAGCAATCTCCCAGAAACTCTTCTCTTCTCTCCAAAAAAACTCAGCTTATTTTATCTCAGTGACAGTCTCCGCCTCTTCTTCAGTGGCTACTGGTCCTCTCTTCGAGCCAATCACGTCCAGAAAAAGGGCCCTTTCAGTGGCGCCAGTCTATTGTCGGAAGGTAATTAAGGTGCGCCGGAAAATCTGGAACATGGGTCCGCTTACAATAGGGAAATTTAGGATCCAGATGTTCGGATGTTCCATTGTCTCTGAAAGCACTATCACTGTCTTCTGGACGAGGAATTTCCACTTGTGTTCTTTCAGCTATAGATGCCTCAGGTCCCAAAAGGAGACCATCTGCAACATCTGGTTATCTCAAGGTATCTAGTGAACACAAAGGCAACACAGCTGGTGGAAATATTTTATCACTAATGGGGACGGGGAATGTTACACTACATTACGCATGGTTTATCACAGAGAGCTATGTGGAGATAAGCAGTAATTGGCTTGGCGATACAAACGGTAAACAAATTGGCGACATCCGGACCATCGACGATAACGTACTGACCTGCCGTCAAGAGAAAAACCCTAGTAACCCTAAAAGTAGAGGTCAGTAGTGGCCTCCGAGAGATAAGGCCTGCTGGCTCGCTCCTGTATGAGTCATCACTAAAGGGCGATCGAGAAGCCAGTTTACAATCTTCAGTCTGCACGTTTTCTATGCGATGAAAACGTCGATTGGCGTATATAAACCATTTTTCCCCTCATTTTTATACTTATTTCTTCATCCAAGATGGTGTGATATTGAAATGAATGAGATGCAAAAGCAAGTTTGGGATACAAATTATTGAAGGTAAGTGTACTTCTTTTATTATCCTCAATACACACTTACAGTGTGATTGAATCTATTATTGTTAAGCCGCGTCTGTTCTGTTTTAACTACAAATTATGATTGATATTTATTTTTTCCATATTATTTGTTCTGTAGTTTTGATTAAGAATGAACTTAATGAAATAAGAATAAATAGCTGCTCTCTATTTATACAAATTCTTTATTTCTTAGTGTCAAAAATCAAATCGATTTTTTAGACTATCTTTTGTTTGTTTATGATAGTCCTGTCAAGGTTCATAATTATTTAATTGTTATTAATTTATTCATAATTTTGGAACGAAAATTCTACCTAAATAAACTCTTTTTAACATTTTTCATATATGAATCTAAAGCTTACCTTTTGATTATTTAGTTACAGAAAATTTACAAAGTTCCATCCATTATTTCTTAAGTTTTTTTAATCGTGACAAAGTTTTATATTTAAAAATACAATGTGAATTAATATCACTCTGAATATCTATAAACAAAGAAATTTTTTATTTTTATTTTGCATGATTTTTAAGATGCATTAATTTTAGTTGAATTCTAGTTCCATTATTTTGTTAATATAAAATATAGGCCATTAATTAATTTAAATAGATTTAGAATAGGTTGATTAATTTTTTAAAAAATAAAGCATGAAAATAACTGATATTTAAGCAGTAGTTTAAAATATTTTTAGAACTCGGTAAAAAATTATCTTGATTTGTAGGTTTATAAATATAAAAAATTATTCTACATTACAGATAACTTTTTTTTTTGTTTTTTCCATCTTTATTTTTTAGGTATGAGAAAGACATTTTAAAGATGGTGAAGTGGTTTATAGAACTAGTTTCTATATTGAAAGTATTGGGGGAAAATTATCTGTTTATCTGAAGAAGCCCAAGCTAAAAGAAAATGCTGTGCCAAGTGTGTTTCCTGGCTGCCCAGCATATTTGTCGTCATCGACATTCTTAATTTGAGACAGTCCATCAAAAAAGGAGTAAAGATTACAACTCCATACTGAACGTTCCATAATTGAAAGCTTGAATTCCAAGCAGAACTATGACAACAAGACTGCAATCACTAATTTTGAAGAATTAAAAAAATGTATGAAAGACCATACCCTTTCTTCCTTTTGGACTTTTATTGAAAAGAATGAAACTATGTTATTCATCCACTTATATGTTAAAGATGGCATTCCTTCCATAAATTATGCTGTAAGTATTGATAACGATCTATTTTTAAGTATATCTTTTATGGGAGAAAGGATTTTGAAGCATGAGCAATACCAATTACCGATGTCTGTTAATAATATAAATCAAATATTTAATATTCTCGATTTTTATGAAAAGGATCCCTGTGAAAGATTATCAGATTCACTGAATGTCAGAATTAACATAATTGAATCTATCGCTAAAAATAAAAGATACCTTGCCCATAATAGCATATTTAGCTGGTTACTGTTCTCGTGCTGCTTTAAAAAAACTAAGTGTTTACAGTAAAAGCTCCTTATTCGCACTTCCTTCATTCGAGGATGAAAAAAATGCGAACCAATTCCTATATTCGGGACTAAAAATTTCTTTATTCGCGGTATCTTTATTCAACCTGCCAGAGTTTTGGCGTGCTAATAAGAAAGCGTGGGTTACAAGCGCTATTTTTTGTGACTGGTTCCAGAATTGTTTTGTTTCTGAAGTCGAAACTTATTAAAAAAGAAACACACAGAATTTAGATTTTAAAGCATTTCTAGTTTTGGACAATCCACCAGGTCATCCTAGCGAACTTGAAACTATGCATCGAAATATAAAAGTGACATTTTTACCTCCCAACACGACGGCTTTGCTTCAACTTATGGACCAAGAAATAATCCAGGCCTTTAAGCTCTATTACATTAAACTAACCTTCAAAATCATAATATGGAATGGGCTAATATGGAATGTAATTCTGATATGAATGTTATCGAATGCTAGAAGAAATTTGACATAGCAAAATGCATCGTAAACGTAAAAGAACCATTGGAAGAACTGAAGCCACACACATTGAAGTCATGCTGGAAAAAACTGGCTTGCTCTGACTGAGGAAAATGACGAAGAATCTGTGCAAGTTCAAACTTTAACTGTAAGCATAGCTGAAATCGCAAATGGAATAGAACGAGATGGGTTCGAACAGATAGAATCAAGTGATATTCAGAAATTGCTTGAATCGCAAGATGGAGATCTGACTGAAACCGACTTGAAGGAAATGTTAAATTCACAGCCCATTGAAGAAGAGGTTTCAACAAGCACTGGAAACGGGACATTTGATTTGAAAACTCTTAGTGAAGGTTTAAGAATAGTAATAAGTCTGCGATTTCTTTGTGAACATTGATCCGTCTATGGAACGAAGTTTTATTTTACAGAGGCAAATTGCTAATGCGACTGCTGCGTATCAGTCTGAATTGAAGGAGCTTTTAAAAACTGCCAAGCAAGAGAAAATCACAATTCTTCAAATCATTGCTAAAGCCTTAAGATAATTAATCAAAATGTTCAAAAACTTCAATTAAATTGATTATATATATATATATTCACGGTTTCTGTATTCGCGCCATATTTATGGAACATATACTCCGCGAATAAAGAGCTTTTACTGTACATTGTCGCCAAAAATTGACAACAGATGAAAATTCCATTCCTTCTAATTTTAAACTAATAGATGTAAAAGATAAGGGTGGGCTATTATATCCTAGTACAATAGTATTTAATGCTGTTATCCACACATATATTGTTGTTCAAAAATTAATTAGTGAAAAATATGAAAATAAATTTATTGAAGTTCCTAATCAACGAAATTTGGCCATTTATCTTGTAGAAAATATTTTAATAACTAAAGATATGTTTCTTTCTTTAGATGTTTGTGCAGATGGGCGTGAAATATTACCTTTGCTTGCTGTAATTCTGAGGTCAGCAACAAATAGTTTATTAAATAATTATTGTAAAGTGAAAAATGATGAAGTGAAAGGTAAATCCAATAATAAAGCAACTTCTAAGAATAAAAGAAAACTAGGAACTTTTTCTAAAAATTCTTCCACAGATAAATAAACAATCTAGCAAATAAAATTGATCATTGGGAAGGGTGGGAAATACTTGTTATAATAGAAGTATAGAAAGGGAAGAAAAAAAGTTTTGATTGAATAAAGTGAAAATTATTTTTAAAATTAATTTATATATAGTGATTTATACAGAGCATAAAAATAATTATTGTTTATTAATCGCATCATAATAGTATTTCTGCTTTGTATATGTATGACTTTTGAATAATTGTATTGTTTTTTTCTTGCTAATTGTTATGGAGAAATAAATAAATGTTTATTAATACGTCTTCCTCTGGTTCATATTTTATAATTTCTTAAAAATATCACAATTTTAGTTGTCATTTTTATTTTGTTATAAATCTTATTTAAAGTAATATTTCTATATTGTATATGTGCGTTCTAAATAATTGTATTTTTTATACAGTATATAAAAGTAATTATTGTTTCTTTAATTGCATTTGTATATGTATAAGTTCTGAATAATTGTATTGTTTTTTTCTTGCTATTATGTTTAAATAAATAAATGCCCGTTAATATGCGTCTTAATCTGATTCATTGTTTATAATTTCTTAATTCTTTCATAGTTATTAACAAAACTATATTATTTTTTATACAAATACTGCTTGTAGATTTGCTATACTTTTTAAAGAGCAATACTAAAAAGAAAAAAAAAAAAAAATGAATGACTAATCTCATTATGTCACTTGTGTCTTTTTTTGTTTTGTTTTACAGAATTTTTATTACCTATGTAAATATTTTACTGATGATTGACTTCCTCTTTTAAAAAATGAAATTCATGATAATTAAAAAAGTTTCTATTTAAAAGAAAATTTAATGCATACATCTATTTTGCACAAATATTAAATAATTCGTAAATTAGCAATTATTCACCTATTTAATAATTCGGTGAATGTTTTTTTTTTAAATAATGAAAGTTGTCTAGAAAATGTGATGTTCAATATCGGAAATTTTCAAACTGCTATTGTAATTATTTAAAAGTCAATTTTTTTAATACGAAGTAATATTATTTTAATTAGTATCTATGCAATTATTTGATGATTTCGAGAATTGACGAGAGCGCTTAACATCGCAAGTTACGCGTTATGTTTATCTTCGTCCTTCTCCAAGCTTCCACCTAACAGTGATGACTCATTTCAACAGTCAGCAGGCCTTATCTCTCTCGGAGGCCACGGGTCAGTCGGCTGGGAAATGAGATACTCTATTACATTTTGGGGATGAAGGAAATGGCTGTATTTCATCTGGAGCCAAAAGAACCGGACATCACAAGCGAAATGAATTTCTCGCCTAATGAAGCGCGTTTCGTTAGCCAAATGTTGTGGTCTACTTTAATGCCCACTTTCCGCCTTATCACTAGGTGAAATTTCGCCAGCATTTTTCCCGTTTCTACCCTCAAAAACCGGTCAAGAAAGTTTCATAATCAACAACTTTTTCGAACCAGTTCGAAAATGTTGTCCGCAAACGAAATTCAACCAATCATGTGAAACTTTGAAGTGACGTCACTTTCCTTGTCGTTTGCTGACGGAAAGTGCCGCAGATATTTTGCCGTGTGATAAGGCCCTTACACTAGTCTACTTATGGCAACCACGTTCTGGGTTTTTCTCGTGACAGTAGATCAGTAAATACCCCCTAATTAAATTATAAAGTTGGCAACGAGAAATAAGCCAGATATTGTCTTCTGAGGTGAGTAAATAACTGCCTCTCTCTTCTGTCAAATTAAGTGATACTTGGAACAAGCAAATTACTTTGAAAATATTTTTTTCTAAGAATTTCAAATGTGCAAAATTTCGTTCATCTTTTCTTCCCTTTCAGAAGATAGCAGAATCAGTTGGAAGACTTTTTTACTAACTGAAAATAGTTATGGTGCTTACTACTTTCACTGTACTATCAAGTTTACCAGTCTTGGAATATAAAAAATTTATCTTGGTAATGTAATGAAACGAGTGAATAGTAAGACATGCACTATTATTAGTTTTTCAATTTAATTCTATCAAATCAATGATTTTCTTTTGTGTTCACTCTAGCCTAGTTCGTGAATGCGGTGCTATTTTTTATGCAAGACTAACTAAGTTCCTTTTTAATAATAAAAATTCAAAATTATATTTAAGATAATTTCTACTTTTAAACCCAAAACTATTTGTTATTCCATTGAACTAGTTTTAAATACATTATTTCTTGTGCATTGAAACTGAGTATTTCAGTTTCATAGCTGTTCATTTTTAGAATAGTTGTCGAATTCTTAATGTCATGTGTTATTTATTAAATTTTTTCTCATATCTAATATTTTAATTTTAGTATCTACAAAAGATAATTTTTATTTGCTATTTTTCATTAAACACCTAAATAACACGATGTATTACACAAAAATACTGAACAGTATTTGTTTTGCTATTCTTTCATAATTTTCAGAGACAGTGCACTACTTCAGAATATTATTGTTGAATTTGATAATATCACCGATTTATATTCATTGAAAAAAACATTTACAAGTATTATGAAATATTTTTAGCATTTTCTAGTGTTTAGGATTAAAGTTCACAATTTTTGAAACTCGTAAATGATTGGTGTACATTTATTTGAAGATTATATAGTTCTCTGTTATATATATTTTTTAAATATTAATTTTGCTTCATGTAGCAATGTTATGTAAAGTGGGTTTTTAAATAAATAAATAATTATGCATATATTCATCAAATTTCAATAAAATTTTTATTTATTTCCAGGAAAAAAAATCTTAATAATTTGTGTAAATTCAGTGTTTTTAAGGAATAGGTAAGTTTTTCAAAAAAATGCAATTATTATCTACATTTTGTTTGCTATTAAATAAATTTTGAAAACCTATAATAAATAATATTTAATTTTAGAAAAAGGTTTCTCAAAAAATGTAAGACATGCTATTAGTTGAAAAATCTTTAGAAATTTGGGATGATACTAAAACTTAAGCTCAATGTTGAATGGAGAAAGTTTCCAATATAGTATTACAGGCTGTTAAAGTTAACTTGCCAAGTGATAGATTTTTCTTTGACCAAAATAATAGTGCCTTTTTAAAGCTTTTATCGGTTTAATAAACCCTCCTACGATAAAAAAATATAGAAGCAACTGATATATTTAACATTTAAAAAAAATTTCATATTATATTAGAATAATACAATTAAAGTATGAAAAAATACTTTTTTTTCAGATAAATTTTTTCCACTGTTTTCAGTCAACTGATTTCAAGCCATTTGTGAATTAAAATAATCATTGATAATCATTTTAAGAATTACTTTAACACGTAGTGAATATATAGATTAAAAAAAATTTTCGCATTGAAACTAAGAAGTATATATATTATAATAAAAACTGTGCATTATTATAAAATAGAAAAAAATCTATGTTTAGAAACATAAAGGTGTTTCATTTTTGTGGCTAATGGTACTGAAAAGTGTTACATTTTTGCAGCTCTCTTTTTATAAGTTAACAAAACTAAAAAGTGAATATTATTACTCTTTCTGATTTCAGCATATGCTAATAACTTGAGTATCCTTTTTAATGTATTAATGGTTCATTACTACTACTTTTTTTCACTCCTAAAATCACTTTTTAAAAATTAGGCAGCATTTCGTGTGAATTTCATTGGGTGGAATCAAGGATCCTTTTCTAATGAATTAGATAATATTACTTTATTACATTCTGGTATAGCTTTTTAAAAAGCTCTACAAATTAATTAAACGTTACAAAATATTTGCACATTCTTCATATGAATGCACATTACAATTTTCCAGGCAAGCTTTTGGCAAATAAATTTTAAACATCTGAGATATGCATCCATCATTTTAAATGGAAAGATGAATAATGATATAACCACATTACAAAATTTAAGAATATGTATTTTCAATACAATAACCAAGAACAGAAATAATGATAATATATACATTTGAATTTACATCAATAGTTTTGCATCAATTGCAAAACCTACATTTAATTACGTTTCTTCTTCTTTTTCCAACATCATGTAAAACTTCATATGATCCTCTTTGCTGTGCTTTGTTGCTTGATGCCTTTGACCCAACTTTTTTAATAGTTTTTTTTTTGTATACTTTTGGAGGGAGTTTTCGAGTCTTCAATTTCTTTTTGGAAACAGTTTTAGCCTTAGTTTTTCCTGTTTTGTTTGTATTTTCATTACAAACACCACATGCCATCTTCCTCTTTCTCAGATTTTTCAAAAACTTGATTCTTCTAACTTTTGCTCTCAAATAATTTGCTTTTAATTTGTTCGCAACAACAAGCCGTTTTTTATCAACAGCATTCTCTTCAGATTTTGATACAAATTTTATTACTAAATACTTCGGACACGTGGATAAAACCTCCTTATTTTCACTGGATTCATCTTGAAGACAACCGACAGTAGTATCAATCTCCTTCTTAGGACACGTGTATAAAACCTCCTTATTTTCACTGGATTCATCTTGAAGACAACCGTTAGTAGTATCAATCTCCGGCTCCTTCAGTTCAAACTCAGATGACCTATCCATTACTTCAATATTGGAAGCTTGGACAGGATTTGCTACTAAGGGTTCATTTTCATCTTGGAGACAATCTTCTGTTTGATTGTTCTCTTCTTCTTCATCGTCTGATAGATCAATTATATCAAAACAAGGCTGATCAGTTTCAGTTATTGAGGGTTCTCTGATGATAGCGTTATCTACAGAAATTGTTCCATAGTTATCTGTAGCTTCATACATGAACATGAACACACTTTTAAGCTCAATGCTTTGATCTTGACTAAATATCACAACAGGTGGCTCTAAACAATTTCGTTCAAGCCAAAAGTCAGAGACAACATCTCTAACCCAAGTCACAAAATGATCCATATACTTGAACTTTTGTATCAGAATCAGTCCTGTTAACTGATAGGTACGATTTTGTATCGTAAATTCAAATGGTTTAATCGAACCTTCCCCAGCTCCATTTTCAAAATGAAAAATTAAACACTGGGGCAAGGTTTTATATTCTATACTGAATTCTTGATTTACAGCTTGGCATCTACTACAATTATACAGAGACGCAGGAGAATCTGGCATGAAAGTGCGGACTTTCGGCAATGTCATAATTGTTTTCTCGCAATTTGATACATGCGAGAATGCACAATTGTTGCAGCTCTTAATCAAAGAATATTTCACACGGAACAAATATTTTGTTCCTTCATTTTCCTGGATCAAATTTAAGAGAGAACAAAGAGCTGAATCAGGACGTCCCTCAATGTAGTTCATTATTGGTTTCAAATATCGTAAAGCATAGTTTTGGATTGTGTTTAGCACATTTTCTGCTGTTCGAAGTTTTTCTACAACATTATCTTTACTTAAACGGTGATTAAAAGCCAAAACAGTATTTTCATAATCTTTTAATATTCTGCTGGCTAGTGAAGAATTATTCTTCTCATTATTAAGCTTCTTGCAATGGATTAATAATGACATTGCTGAATTTAGCCAACATAAAAGATTATTATTTCTAAAGTTCAAGTGATATTTCACTTCTTGTTGGTGAAAACTTTGTTCTGCATTCTCTGATTCACATGATTTAGTCAAATCAGAGGTTAGTTGCAAACCGCAGGAATTCTGAAAAAGAAAGACATTTATTTATTTGTTTAAAAAAGATCTATATATCATTTTTACAACTGATTTAAGAATTAACAAATGAAATAGTATCATGAAACATCAATTTGATAGCAGAGTGCTCAGGACTACTTGATATCTAAATGAAATTATAAAGAAATAATATTACCTCCTAAATTAAATATATACAAGAAGGACCATGGAAATGAAAAATCAATTTCTTTTACTTTTGAATAGCATATTTTTTTAAATTTAATAACTCATAAAATGTCCTAGCCACAAGTGCTAAAGTAGGGAGAAAAATGAAGAAAACAATAAATTAAAAAAATATATATGAATATGAAATAGAAAAATTGCAATTTGGATAAGAATAAAACAATTAATAGAAATAACTCTGAGAGGTTTTATTTTCCCTGTCACACTTTATGTCTGTATAAATGTAGTCTAAAGACAGAAGACATTAAAAGAAAATTTTAAAATTATCCCCATTAGTATTTTCAAGGCAAATTTACTCGTCAAATAACTTTAAAAACATATTTTACTCATGACTAGAAATCAGTTAGTTCAATGTGCTCTCTGTAATAAAGCTACAGGTAAGAGTGTGCAGATCCATTCACAGCTTTTAAACGGTTAAAAATAATGAAGATTCTGCATCACAACTACAATTCAGCCAGGAAAAATCATTCAAGAAGTTCCAATCATTTAAGATTCTTTTTCATGTCAAAGAGGAATACACCAAGCAGAGGCTGTGACAATGAGGGGGGGGGCAATTGATGAGGGCACGTCGGTGACCGTGCGCCTCCCTGTCGGCAAGAAGTTGTGAATAATTTCATCGGCAAAAGTCTTATTACTTTGGAACGCAGATGTTTCGAATTTAGTGTTAAAGAATTTAATAATCTAAAACCCAACTTAGAATTAAAATATTATCAACCATCGGATGAATGATTTAAGTTGGTAGAATGAAAATGTTCGACCAATAACCAACAAGGGGATTGATAAATACATCTTCCTACAATTCTCCGTGAGTCGATTTAAAACTCAACGCAAAGTTAGGTCGACTAATTATCGAACATAAGATGGAACTGTCACATGTTCAAGCCACAGTTTGCTGAACATTTGGCATTATCACCGACAAGGTGAAATGAGTCGGGCGTATTTTGTCGACTGAAAATTCAGAGCGGCGGTTGTTAAATTGAGAGGTAATCGGACATCGAATCTAATTGTCGGATATTCAGACTATAGTTTGCATCACATTCGGCAGGAAAGCAGACGAAATGAAAAGTGAATAAGAGAACGCATTTTCAAATATTATTTCTATTATTATTTGTAGTATCTTTACCTAAGAAATCAATGCAACGGACTCCGGTGACGTTTCCACGATATTTGACAATACAAGCGATAAAATAGTAGTGAATTAGATGTTATATTTTGACGATAATTTTTGATTGGTCGAGTAAGATATATACGCGACAGATTTCGGTGAAGTTTTGCCGATAGACTGTTGAACATAAGATGAAACTGTCGTAAACATAAGATGAAATTATAGCTCAACATTTGACATAATAACCAACGAGGTTAAAAATGTTTCATTTTGTCGACTATTTTTTGTTGGTCGACAAAGCAATGGAGTGGCGGATGTTAAAATGAGAGGTAATCGGACATCTAATTTCATTATCGTATATTCAGCCTTTAGTTTGCATCACATTCGGCAGAAAAACTGTCACACACGTATTCAATATTCTATCTAAGTGTTGCTCTTCCCTAGTTCACTGAATTAGTGCCTCAGTTTTTCATATGCTACATTTAATATTATAATTATGCAAAAGGGAGTAATTTTTTTTAAAAAAAATATTAAATTACAATAGCTCTGGAGTCGAAAAATATTTAACAATAATGCATACTTAAACATAAGAGAACACAAATTTAATATCTTACTATTTTTCAACAGAATGTAATAATTTTTTTAATTATAAATATGTATAATTACAAGGTAAAGAGATCGTTTTTACACGCGTTTTTTACATACCTTACTATGACATTTATAATCGAATTAACTTTAATATTTACAAGATATTAAAAAATTATAAAGTTTTCTCTGTACATTAACCCCTTACCTGCCAAGAAAACTTACGAGATTCGCTCCCCAGTGCCACCGGTTTTCGAAGCGTACTA
The DNA here is from genome assembly GCA_026543055.1 of Argiope trifasciata. Lineage (NCBI taxonomy): Eukaryota > Metazoa > Arthropoda > Arachnida > Araneae > Araneidae > Argiope > Argiope trifasciata. The sequence continues at coordinate 1,028,409 of JAPMOQ010017091.1, read as the reverse complement.
CGGAAAGGCGTATATATACGCCAGCGGCAGTCAACGCATCGGCTTAGCGAGGTGTAAATATACGCCCGCGGCAGGCAAGGGGTTAAAAAGTCAGTCACATCCCCTTTAAGTTCCGCATTTTATATTGTTCTTGCGCGCATGCTCAGAAAATATTTTAAGGCCGATAGTTTGGTTACAATCCTTATTAAAAAATTCTTTGGGGCTTTTAGGTTGAAGATTACATGGCTAGTTATGGAATAGTTAGAGTAAGCTACTGCCTAAGATCCCTTGCAACTTTTATCCAAGATTCCAAGATTTTTTTTAAAATTTAGTTTTTGTTGTGCAAAGACATTTCTTTTTATAAGGATATTCTACTTGAACATATCTATAAAAATAAAAATCAGTGTTTGTCTGTATGTCTCTTATGCGCTGCCATACCGCTCATCTGATTCCGATATAACTTCGACAACATATTGCTTGCATTTATGCGAAGGTTATCGGCATAATACAATAATCTAAAATAGAAAAATGTTTTTAGATCTATTTACCGCATCTATTAACCATGGACTAACCACCAACTAACTCGCCAAGGAGACAACGGATTCAGTCAAGATGCTAAATTCATGTTAAGCATTGATATTTCGTATCTACTGTATGTAAATGCAATATAAGTTTTTTTCTGAGGGAATAGTTTAATTAGAGAGTGTGATAGTTTAAATAAATATGATAGTACAAATAATTTTGCACCATCTTAGTTTTCAAAAAATTATCTTTTTAATTATATTAAAGATTTAATTTTATAAATATATTTTTTATGTTTATTCAATTTTAAAAGAAAATACTTTAATCACATTTTTTAACATTAAACTTGAGAATTCTGAACGAATATTTAACGAATCACAAAATATAATAAATAGTTTCTTCTCTTACAATTCTCAAAGAACACCAAGCACTACAATTTTAAAAGAATACACAAATATAATATGTAATAATGAATATTTGTTGGTAGAATAGAATACTATTTATGCTTCTTCTTTATATACCCTTCAATTTCAATGAATGTATTCATGGCTGACAAGAAAATAAATATCATTTTTCCTCTCATTCTTAATTAAACAAGATAACTACTCCAAATGATATTTCCAAGATTAATTCTTCGGCAGCAACGCGCCGGTACCAGTTAGTTCTAAATAAAATCAACATTCGTTTAAATTGCAGAATATATATAAATATTTAAAATTTATTTCATGTTTCCAGATTTGAGTGCTTTCAAATAAGTGAGGTCATATTCCTGCTTAGTTAGCAGCATAGAGTTGATATATATCACTATTTCAACTATATGGTTGGCCGAAAGATTCAACAAATTCCTTCTAAAAAGAACGAACGCTGCGATTATAAAAGAAAGAGAAGGAGGAACTGTAACAGTAATTCGAAAAACAGTTCCATTGTTTCATTGAAGAGGACACTGCTTTCAAGGTTAAAAGGGATAGACATATACGTCCTTGACTTTATGTAGAGAGGTTGACAATGTTTCGATACGACAGCTTTCTGTTTATTCTCGTTTTCAGGTCTGTGTTCATTAATTAAATTACTAGTTTATACAGCTGACTTGGCTAGCAATAAAAATACATCGTTAGTAATAGTTTAATAATAATAAATTTAAAAATCATCATAAAATATTATGTGTATAACACTTTTAGGTGTTTCATGTTTTAAATTAAAATCTGAATGTCAATTAAGCCACAATACTTTTAAAAATGTAGGTAAAATTCTTTATTTAACAATCGTCCGCATTTACTTAATTGTTTCTTAAATTTGGAAATAAATTGACGAAAATTATATAAAAATTACAAGAAAATGAAACTGCTACAATATTATATATTTAACTTTCTCAAGATATTGGTATTTTTTTTACCGAGTTTCTGAAGATGATCAATTTTCAAATTTCATTTGATGAGTAGAACACATAAATACATTTTTTTAAAATTAAAAATGTGCTTTAATTTTTAAAATTTTATTTCTGAATAATTTAAAAGGAATTAATTTATCAGTTTTGCATTTTCCCTATATATTACAAGAATTTTCTTTAAAGAATGTAACATAATTCTAACAAAAGAATTAATAAGTAAATAGTAATTGAAAAATAATTTTAACAGCAAATACTAACAGACATAAAAACAAATTATTGGCGCGTAACTTTTGCACATTTTAACCTTTTGTTCTGCTTGTTTTTTCAAAAATGAATTAAACTCTTTCATTCATTCCACCTCAATTGCGAAATTTCTTTTTCCTGTAATATATATTGCTTCATGAAGAAACTTGTGGAGCAATTCAGTTCGGTGAATTATATAAATATTTCAATAATTATATTATTCAGATCATAAATTATTTCATGCAATTTAAGAACTGCCATAATCCTGTCGCAAGGATACGAATTATTAGTTTTTAGATGAAAAAAATTTGGACCTCATTTTTATTCGTTCTTTTGAAATATACTTTTGTTTTTCGTGAGCATCGTAATTTTAAAAAGCATTCTGCATGATTCATGAGGATTGCTTCAATAAAAAATAAGATAAAATATCTTTTTGTAAAACTACTTACATTTTTTAATGTCCGAAACATTTGTTTAATACTTTTTTGTTATTTTAAAATTAGAAAAATATATACACTTCTGTAATTCAGATATGTCCATATTCTTTAATATATATATTTAACGTGAGAAAAATATAAACATAAAAAATATAATTTATTGAGTTTTCTTCCTGCGCAGTGAAATGTGCGTCTTTCTAGAATAAATTTTTAAGAGCTTTATTCTGAAGCAAAGATGCACTCTTGCGCAAACTACTCTAAGACAATATCTTTTTTGTACACGGATACATTTATCATGCTCTTGTAATTTGATGATGTCCCATCTGTTAAAATGAGGGCTAAAATATGTTGACCTTCATAAAGTTTGGGCCGAGGGAAATTTAGTAGTAAAATCACTCAATCCCTTCAGCACCGATTGGCTAAATATCTCAAGCTGTTACTAAGGGTTCATGCTCAGAGAAAGAACAAATCCTCCTTCTCATCAAAACAGTTACTTTCAATCAAAGTAGTTGTAAGCCTGCGGTAAAAATACTGTATCTTATTTAGAAGAATAAAACCTGCTTTGTATGAGGTGAGTAATAACCAAAATCCTATTAATTATTTTAAATTAATCTTGTATTAATTAATTGTTGACTTATAGAAACATATCTTTTAAATACATTTAAAAAGTTTTGAAAGTGTTAATTCTTATGAATGATCATATTAAAATTAAAATAGAAAAAAATACTTGCTGTATTGGAATGCCTGAAAAATAATTGGGTTATATATATATATTTATATAACTTTCATTCGATTTGCGTCAGTTTTTCCTCTTTCTAATAAATTAAATTCCAGTGAATATTTTGAAAATGATTATTAAAAAAAAAGAGAGCTTAGCAATGGAAGCAGAATAGGTTTTTAACATGTAAACAATAACCATAAATTGAAATGCTATATTTTTCACTTACATTATTTAAAATTTTACGAATAATATATGTATATACGTGCAATAATAAATCAATAATTATTTTCTATTGCTTCAACGATCATTCTATTTTGTCATGAGAGTTTTTAAATAATGCGCAAATTTATTTACAATATCAAAGCGATATAACTGGTTTTAATCTTTTTTTTTCACCAAAAAAATCTTTCTGTCTGTATCAAAATTATTTGTAAGCATATATACGCAGTGGCGCATTTCCGCACAGGCGTTGGAGGCGGTCGCCACGGGACTTGAGGGGCCTCAAAATCTAAATCGCAGTGCTGAACCGGAAGTTTTTTTTCCACTGCAGATTTTCTCATAACTCCCCCCCCCTTTCCGCATAAAAAGAAAAGGGAAAAGAAAGAAAGAAAAGGAAAAGAGTAAACCAATATAACTAAGAATGGTTTAGTTTAGTTATATTAACGTCCCGTTTTAAAGCAATACGAGGGCTATTTGGTGACGGACCTCGCAATTTTGAACCAGGGTCAGATTACGAGGACGACACCTATACTGGCACCCCCCTCTCTACACCAGCGGGAGGACGTTTGGCCTGACAGATTTAACGTGCAAGAGACCCCCTCACACGACGGTTCTTCGGTGGAATCGAGTCTCGAACCTGAAAACCCTCCGGTTCCGAAGCCGAGACCTTACCACCAGGCCACTGCGGCCCTATAACTAAGAATGGAAACACTAAAAATAAATAATTTCAAAAGTAGTGACATTCAAGAAATTTATACGATATAAATAAAATTACAGAACTTGTTGGGAAAACGCCTCGAAATATTAAAACCAATTCTAAACAGATTGCAATACGATTGACAAAATCAGATGATTTGAATATTCTTATTAACTGAGGGTGATGAGGTAGACCTAGACGTAGGACAATTTAAATGCTGCGGTTTTTTCCTTCTTCCTTTTTTTTTTTTGGGGGGGGGGGGACAAATGAGCAACTGTGTTCTATATATTTGATTTATAAGGATAGTGTACTCAAATGCATTATAATTAAAATGAACCTTCTGCCAAATTTCAGAATATTTTTTATCATGATTTATTTCAAATTTATTTGCAGATCGTGAGTTCCATGTTTCCTTTTGTTGACTAAATGATTAACAAATCAACAATTCTCAGACAAAATAAAATAAAGGGGGAGGGGGAGGAAAGAGTCCCCTTTTACAAGAAATGGTTTGTCGATGTTTGGGGAGGAGGAGGTATTGACATGGTATTAAAACTATTTAATCACATATTAATTCTGAAAATTTTAAAGTATTAATCTCTTTAAAGCGTTATAATCAAATGCATGTTGTGTCAAATAGAATGCTTTAATATTTACAATAATTAAATTATAGATGGTTTCAGGAAGTTTAAGAATTATCAGTCATATGATTTAACGCGAATTTTTCCTTCCTCGAAAAGGGGGGAAAAAGCCTTTTTTTTAAAAATAATTATTTTGATTTTATGTTGTTGAAAATATACTCTTTATTTTTTCCGGCATTAAATATTTTGAAAGCAGAACGAATTACATATATAGTTATTTTGTAACAAAAATTTATACTTTATTTTAACTATTTTTTAATTTTAATTCAATGCTATATAACACTTGAAACAATATATAGTCCTGACTCTTTTGTGTGTTCGTCCTCCAAAGTTAAGTGTGTGCACTCGGCGAATAAAATCCTTTTAATACTAATCTCAGACGCATTGGTAGTAAAAGAAGCTGAGACAACGTGAGAATTTTTTCTTTTTACATAGGGGCACATTTACGAGCTCGAAGGTTCTTGTAATTTGATGCCTCCAGAGGGATGCAATAGCTTTTGGGGATAGGACCCCTGACCATTTGAGGGCAGAAATGTCACTACTAGCTCATATGGAGATGACACTCACAAATTCGCTGGCAAAACCCATTTTTCAAGGGGGTTCTTTGAGACCTCACAGATAGAATACAGGCTGAGGAACAACCGAGCCCGAAGCCGGGACTTCCAGATCAGGGCGAAGACGCGCTACCCTTAAAGCGGTACACGACCTGCGCCCGTCTGTAGACGAGGCATGGGTTTCCCCTTCGACCCCTCTTGCGGTTTTCTGGCTCTTTTTCATTTGCTGTGTGAGCATTTTACCGACAAATTGTAGGTAAAATGCTCAGACATCAAAGGAGGCAAGTAAACCGCAAGAGGGGTCTGAAGGGGGAAAACGTGGCTCGTCTGAAGCTTCTCGGGTCGTGCAACCGCCGCTTAAGCCTAGACGCCAGCCTAAATTTATGTTCGAGGGAAATGAGATTACAACTCACATTAGATGGCCGCGGTAGCCTGGTTGGTAGAGCGCCAGTCTCGTAACCGAAAGGTGCCGAGTTCTGTCCTCGTCTCGGCCAAAGACCGCCGTGTTGGCTAGTGGCAGTTGGGGCACGTTAAATAAGTCCTGACAGCAAAGTCCTCCATGTTCCCATAACAAATTATACCTCTGGGGATACTGAATCAGGGATGAGTCGGTCTCTGATTTGGATCTAAATTCTGACTTGAAGATGGATGAATGAGTTTGAACTACCGCTAAAAAGGGTTGTGTTGTGTGTGTTCGAGGAAAGTCGTACTTTCACCTTAATGGTGCTCGTTAACAACGAAAGGTACACGCTTCTGCCTTAATTCGAAAGAGCTCGGCTCATTCGGGCTTGGTATGACCAAGTGGCATTAGACCCACCACCACCACTCACATTGGACAAATATCTCTAATTGTTGTTCAAAACAAGGATAAGATCAAAGATTAAATTTAAAGTATAAGAACAAGAATTTAGCAATAAAAATTTAAACGATAAGAACAATAGCGATGCGAATCATGGAAAAAATAGCTGCTTTGAAAGAGGTAAGTAGTCTAATTGTTTTACAGATTTGTTGTATTAATGTTTCTATAAAAACATGATTTTTAAAACTATTTCTAAGAAATACCAGTAAATATCAATTAACAATAAATGTTCATGATAAAATAGAAAAAAGCATTTAATGTATTTTTATATTGCGAACATTTTTATCATAAATTGGATATAGAGCAGTTAAAAATATATATGTCGCGATAATTTCATGTCTATTATCACAATTTTAACAGTCGGAAATAACGAGATTTTTTATTCTTTTCTGCATGATCATTAAAACAATTTCTGCGATTTTTGGTATAAATCGGTGAAATATTTATTAATTAATCGTACATTTGATACATATTAATTCTTTCTCTAATTAATAAGTTAAATTCCACGAATCTTTTAAAACGATTATTTTAGTTATAAGTTTAATAACATGAGCAGAACAGATTGTTAATATGACAATAATGAACTTACATTAGCAAGAAATATTGTGTTTTGCAATTATATCATTTTAAAACTTCAAAAGTGAAAGCTTTATTAGCTTATCTTCAATTTTAAAATCATGCTTGTCGTTTGTTAAATACATAACTATACTTCACAAATTTTTCGGTGTTAAAACTATCACCAAAATAACACGTTATTGTTTTGTATTAATTTTTCATGTAATTATAGCGATAGTTTTTTTTAAACATGTTAGTTTATTTTTAATCTTCTTCGATTAATAACTGTATGGCGCTCATCTCTCCTTAAATCCTTATCAAATTTCATATTGGAAGTAAGAAGAAACTTCCAAGTTATTAAAACTGAAGCAAATTAGATTACTGATAATAAGAAATATAAAGAAAGTAGAAAACGGTAGAGAAAGCCCCAACTTCGATGAAAAGAAAGGAGAAGCTTGCTTCAACGAAAATCAATCAGTCTTAATTAATATTCTTAATGTAATACACTTATTTCAGAAATTTCTCAAAGGAGTACTATACAGTAAAAGCTCTTTATTCGCGGGGTATACGTTCCATAAATATGCAGAGAATACAGTAACCGTGAATACGGAATGGTAATATATATGGGATTATAGGAGATACGTTCCTAGGTGACAAAAAAAACCAATTTAATTAAAGTTTTTGAACATTTTGATTAATTATCTTAAGGCTTAGGCAATGTTTTGAAGAATTTTGTAATTTTCTCTTGCCTGTCATTTTCAAAAGCTCCTTCAATTCAGACTGATACACAGCAGTCGCATTAGCAATTTGCCTCTGTAAAATAAGACTTCGTTCCATAGACGGATCAATGTTCACAAAGAAATCGCAAACTTATTACTATTCTTAAACCTTCACTGAGAGTTTTCAAATCAAATGTCACGTATCCAGTGCTTGTTGAAACCTCTTCTTCAATGGGCTGTGAATTTAACATTTCCTTCAAGTCAGTTTCAGTCAGATCTCCATCTTGCGATTCAAGCAATTCCTGAATATCACTTGATTCTATCTGTTCGAACCCATCTCGTCCTATTCCATTCGCGATTTCGGCTATGTTTGCAGTTTGCATTTAACTACTTTAGACAAAGTTGAAATTAGATCTATTTTACTTTTTTTATTAGTCCATTTGACGGCATTTACAAAGGATATTGGGTTGAATACCTATTTGAATCCTTTTATTATTATTATGTATGTACTTATTAGATTCTCGAATAAAGAAATTTTTAGCCGCGAATATAGGAATTGGGTTGCACTTTTTTAATCCGTGCATAGTGAAAACGCGAATGAAGGAAGTGCGAATAAGGAGCTTTTACTGTATACAAGAGTCATTAAAACGATTTTCATATCTTTTTTGGCGGCAACTTGGAAGAAAAAGCTTTTAACACCCGCATAACGAACTTAACGACAAAATATGGTGATGATATTGAATAATATATATATGATATGTATAAATTGATTATGGGCGACTTACAATCAACATTTTCTAACGTGTAAACAATTTTAGGCAATTTCCTCACCTTGCCAATTTGCAATGCAAGCCACGAGAGATCATTTCCCGCTTTAAAAACGCTTCAAAGAACTATTTAAGAAATACAATGAGTCAGTCGTATTTAAATGAGCTTTTACTATTATTCATTGAAAATGAGGTAGTACAGGAATTAGATTATGAAAAACTTACTGACAAATTCTCCTAATTAAAAGCAAGAACAACGATATTTTGAATTTTTTATGACTTTCAATACTTGTTTCTGTTTTTTGTCGAAATTTTATCTTCACTATTTTTTAGCGTCTGTTCCTTTTATTGCCATTAATCATTTTCATATCACTTAATATATATTGTAGTTCTTTCTAGAAAGTATAATTCTCAGTTATTATTTGGCATTATAATTTTTATCATCACCATCCGAAAATATAAACCTAATTTTACTTTCCGTATCAGAAAATAAGTGAATAAACTGAATTTAGGACATTAGGGCATTTTGGGATATATTTTCGTTTCGTTACATTATTTTGGAGCACAATGCGCTTCTTCAAACTTTATATCATACCTTTGTGTATTTTTAGATTGCCAGGGAACATAACCGCAAGACAAAAGTGTACACTGATGTTATTTGGCTTATGAACTTAAAACAAAGTTTTGTAGAATTGTAAATAAGAATGTTTTTCTCCTAATAGTAACAGAGTAGAAAAGTCAACTTATCCTTTTATGATAACAATTTTTCTTATACAGAAAAGGTGCACATTTTTTCAGCGATTTGATATATACATGTAATGTAAGAACTGCTATAAAGTATGAGCAAAGTTTAAATTAAAAGCTGAAATATTTTTAATTCCTATTACTTTCTTTCTATAAATAGAATTTACCTAGAATGGGGCCTCAAAACAATTAGCGCCTGCGGCCTCATATTGTCAAAATTCGCCACTGTATATACAATAATTATCTGATAAACAGTCCAAATAATTACTTATTATAATTAGTCTTAATTAATAATATACCTTTAAAATGTAAAGTGGATTATTATTGAATTGGTTGAAAGTTCAATTTGAGAAATGTTATTCGTCTCCCCGTCGGATAAAACGTGCCCCCTTCCCCCCGTCAGAAAATTGCTGCCGCCGCCTCTGACACCAAGGAATATTGCATAGATAAGCTTGAAATGTTTTTCTGAGTTAGCAGCTCAGATTGTAAGTTTTAACTGCTAAGCCCATATATTCAGGGTTGCCACTCGTGTGATAGCTATAATGCAATATGTTTTTAAGGAGAGGAAAAAGCAAAGCAATGAAGCAACAATTTAACATCATTTGAAATAATAGCATATTAAAAGAATTTTGATATTTACATCTAGAATTCAACTAGGCAAAATTTATACATTAAGGTGGGTGAGATATATTACCTCTCATGCTCTAACTAAAGTCACACAAAATTTAGGGCGGGTGAAATAAAGCATAAAAAATCTTTTTTTATAATGATACAAATCATTTCATAATTACTTAACGAAAAACGTTACAAAGCAAGATTACCTTTTTTATTCATTTATTTATGTCAATTCAATTTGGGCACCAATTTCTGCACATTTTGCAGTCATCAGTTTTATGGAGCTAATGGATATAATCAGTAACAATATTTGTTAACTAGGTACAAAATTTCTGTATGGCCTAATGTACAATTTTTAGCTATTTTACTATCAGTGGAGCATATGTGAAAATATTTCCTATATATAGATGAATGAATTAAAGGTCGATTTATTTTCGGACATTAAACCAGACGTTTTAGGATTTAACGTGTCATTTCTATTAGATAATAAGTCTAGCACCAATGAAGACTTGAAATGACCTACAGTCTTGTATGTTTTCCCTCTTTTTGCATTGTAAGTGCTTGCTTTCCGGTATTACTTGGACTTGTTAGCTTCAGGGTGCATAGTGAGAAAGTGCTGCAAAACTTAAGTACTTTTAAGCACCATAGCCAAAAAAATTAAGCTCCTTTGTATATGTACGCATATGTAAACCTGCGAATTTTCTAATTCTAGGTTATTTTATGTTTTATTATCATGCATAATTTTTTTGAATTATTAAAAACGAGTTTTAAATGTGTATTTTTTAAATTTTACTATATTTTTATAATATTTGCTCAGTGTCTTATATTGTAAAACAAATTATGAATTTTTGGTTTCGATAGAAACAGAAAAGGATAATAAAACTGAAAAAAAAATTATTACCAAAAATTTAAGCCAACTTTTATATTTTAAACTCTACATGTAAAAGAAGTTCACATGTTTTTCGAGTTGCAACAAGTTCGGCATATTTTGTATTTCTCTCTCTCGGAATAACCATTTCAATATTTGAATATCCCAATGTTGAAAAAACGGGCGAAAAAAAAAGTTCATTAACCATTACCTAACATGGTTAAAACTCTTTGATCCCTTCACCAAATGCTTCCCTTTCGTCGGTTTTCTTTTTTGCTATATCCAGCAAACAAATATTTATGACTGTTATCTATTAGTATTAATGAATGCGGAAACAAAAGGAAATATCTAATGCTAAAACAAAAAAGAATATCTTTTCTGAACTTCTCAAGAAAATTAAGCACTTTTAAGGACCTTTCTTCCAAAATCAAGCACTTTTATGACGCTTCGCACCCTGATCTTTTAACAAAGCGAGCAGTATGCAATAAATTGATTTTATTGAACTTCTCGAACCTATTTATCAAGACCAGTACTATTTTTTTTACCCGTTCAATCCGTATTACATACTGATTTTGAGCAGCTCACTGATTTAAAGATATTTTCTAACATATATTGAATTAGTTCACAGTGTCTGAAATAATAAACAAAACATTCAATATACTGAAGTATGGTAGGCTGAACACCACCGTACTGTTTTCTATAGACTGAATGCTGCTAATCCCACCAGAGAAATGTATTCTATACTTTTGCGCACATGCAGAAGTCATCTGCATGCTCCTTGACTGCTATTGGGGAATCTTATGGGAAAAGAACAACTGATTCGAAAATCGAAACTGGAATGATGTATACAGGTAAAAAAAGTGGGGGGGGGGGAGAAAAGAGTCGAGTTTCTGCATTACACAACTGCGAATGTATTTTTTCATTTTTGGAAACTATGACACGGTTTTTTATTCTTACTATCTTCAAATATAGTCATTTTTTTAGGGGGAAAAAATAAGATACTTAATATTCACTGCTTTTAAGAAAATTTTCCTACATTTTGGCAGTTTTTTTAAAGGTGATTTTAAAATTTCCTGCTCTCCCAATGGCGTAGCAACCCATTTTAAGGACCTCTATTTATAAAATTCAGAGACCATAAAATCATATTTTACAGATAAGAATGCAAATGATAAATTTTAATAAACTGTTTTCCATATTAACATTCAAATAAGTCACGATTTTCTAACTTACCGTTTCTAGATACTTAAGCACATTTATTATGTTCATCGAGCATTTACAGTTCAAAAATAGATTTTGAAATCAAAATAACTTTTTATATTAATCACTGCATTACGGTTAACCAGTGGTGTAGCCAGGTTTGATTGTAAATAGGTCCTTTACACTAAGACAATATGACTCTAGGTCAGTACAGAAAAAAAAAAGAAGCAAGAACTTGTTCAAATAAACTCTGTTTCTTTCTTCAACCAAATTAATAAAACAGCAAGCAGTTTAACGCTACAAACACAACTTCTTCCTTCCAAGGCTGCTTAAAGCAGTAAATATTCATATTTATATTGGTTTTAAAAGTCTTTCTAAGACAAAATAAGGTACAATATCCATCTAAACATTGCAACCTTAATGGGTGGAAAACTTGTAACTGTCCACTAATTTTTTGTGGGGGAGGGGGAGGGGCATTTTACTGTTTTCACAACTATTGAAATAACCTCTTAATAGCAAAACTCACTCACTTTCTGTAGTAAAATATAGTACGATGAACTAATTTGGAAATTATAAGTATAGGCGGGAAAAGAAGAATTCTCATATTCGGCTCTTTTCTCAGGTTTATTATATATTAGATAGATCGACTTCCATTCAGATATTAAAAAGTTTACAATAAAATTCAACTTTGTGATGGATACAGATGTCAATAATAAAAATTTAAAATCCTAAGTTTTTAAATTATAATCCTAAGTCCTCTTAAAACTTAGGGAATGAACTAATAAAAATTATGAAGTTGTGCAGACCATGATGATACAACTCTTTTTATTGTAAGGAATATTTTTAATTAAAATATCAATATCATTCATTTCAAATAGCTTTCAAGAAAAGTTACAGGCATCATCAAATATTTTTTTAAAATGTCAAAAGTTAATTCTTTTACACCATGAGCTGTTATCTATATAAATAAAAATGAGTGTATGTCTGTCTGTCAGTTATGCTTTGCTATACCATTCACCCGCTTGTGATGAAACTTACTCAACTTATTGCTTACTTGTACGGGATGGTTGTAGGCATAGTACAGTTATCTAAAATTAAAGAAAAAAAATCGAATCCCAACCGCATCTATTTACCAAGGATTAATTTCCAAATAACTCGCCGAGGAGACGCAATAGATTCAGCAAAAATGTTTAATTAAAGGTTAATATTATATAGCTACTAAACACAAAAGTAATGCAAGCCATTCTCAGAGATAACAACTTTATTACAAATCGCAGTAACCACCAAAAATATTGTAGTACAAATAATTTTGCATCATTTTAATTTTCAAAAATTATCTTTTCAACTATATTGATGATTTTATGGTATGAATATATTTTCTATGTTTAATCGATTTTAATAGAAAGTATTTTAATCACGTTGTCTAAAATTAAATTTAAGAATCCTGAATGAATCACGAGATACAATAAATAGTTTCTTTCTTTACCATTTAGAAAAAACACCAAGTTTCACAATTCTAAGAGAATGCATAAATCTAATAAATAAAAATGAATATTTGTTTGTTCGTATTTTATATACTGTCGTACCCTTCATCCTATTTCAATATTGTGATATTATTGATTGATTGCACTTATTATAATAATTTCTTTTTCGGAGGCAGTAATGTGTCGGGTACCAGCTAGTTAATATTTAAAGAATGATACAATATTAAACTAAGTACTGCAAATGCCATCTCAGAGGCAAATAAATATAGATTTAAAATATCTCCAATATTTTAATAGAGCTGAAATAACAACATATTAGATAAATTAATCCATTTAATGTATGAAAACATAACTTATAACGAATAAAATGAGACCATTACACTAAAACCTTCATTATGTTTCTACTATTTATGTTAAATTTTGAATGATATCTATATATTTCTATAACTTGCAAACAAGTTATATGTTTCTCTCATTCATATTATCAGAATTTCAACTTGTGAATTAATGTAAAAAGTGTATTAATGCACTTGTGGACTTGCATGTCAATTTTAACAGTTATATATATCTGAAAAAAATACATTAATACACTTCAGCAAACTTATTATTGCTTGAAAAAAAATTGAATGACAGCACAGTCTGATACTGGTTACATCTAGAAGCTAATTTCAAGTGAACTACTACTAGTTAATCAACCATATTTTAATTGAAACAAAATTCAACTTAAAAATTTAGTTCCAAAAGGATCTCTAAACCTTATTTTTAATATGTGTTTTGCATAGTGAGGGAAAACGCAAGGGGATACAAATTAAACTTTTATTTAACTGAAACAAATGAACTGGAAGCAGTACATAATAAAAATATTTTAAAGTTACATTTTAAGTTAAGCTGTTAAAGCTTCAGTTCCTAAAATTATTTTATTCTCCTATGTAATGAAAAAATCTTGGTTTTACTCTACCTTTTCAACTAGCTTGTTTGCACAATTCTGCTATGTAAAAATTGTGGTAGTAGGACAAATGCGTACTACCACTTTCGCACAGGTCATAAAAGGCCAATAAATCACTCTAAGCCCATTGAAAAAAAGCGGGTAAGGAGCAATTAGTCTAGGTTTGCTAAAAACATGTTATTTGTTGTCAAGAGTATTTGGCGGGAAAGGGTATTGGCGTTTTAACTGAGTCTTGATGCATAAACATAAGAAATTTTTTTTTTGTCTCTATGTGTACGAGATATGCTGACTCTATACACACCATGCCATTTATCTATGAAATTTGGCAAATATTTACTTTGGAGCGTAGAAATGTGATTTTTTAAAAAAAATTTTAATTCATCAAAAAATAAAAGAAATATTGACTTTATTTTCGTTATAACTTTCTAAAAATTTACAGTATACAGTTTTTACAGCATTTTAAAATTAAAAAAATACGTATAAATAACTGTACGTAGGAATATTTCACCATGTCTTTTACCTTATTGTTCAGAATATATATCACTGAAAAAACAAATATTTTGTACTTAAAAAAATAAACAAAAAATGGGGCAAGTGCAGAGCACACTGAAGGTAAAAAAACAGCGTAAGAGTGTTGAATACTAACCAGACGAAAAGGTGGTAAATTTATAGTATACAACTAAATACATCAAGAACACTTGCATTATTAAACTTGAATTCTCTGAATTATTCATTCTCAGTCTAAGTATGCAAAATATAGTTCTCAAATAAAAATCAATAATTTAAAAAAAAAAATGTAAAATAGAGATTCTATTCTAAAAAATTACATCTAAACAATTATTACCATCACTAACAATTCTAATTGTTTTAAGAGAAGTTGATCATTTCAAATGATTAATAGCACATAAGTCAATAAGAGAATTTAAAAATTAATAAATTTCCTACTATTTGAAATTAAATCTGTTCAAAACTTTTGAATTTCTGGGAATCAAATACATAATTCATATGCAAATGAAATAAATAACTTAATAAACCTGATATAGCTAGAAAAATACATCTTATCTTATATTTAAAAATCTAATATTCTCCTTTATATGAAAATTTTATATATGAAAATATAAACGGAAGATCTTGACTATAAAATATACATGTTTATCCAAAATCTGTATTATTTTTGCAGAATAAAAATAAGCAACTTAAAAACTGATAAATCAATATAATCAATGATTTTTATTTAAATTTTAACATAATTTAGCATTAGAGATTACATTTTTTTTTAAATATTTTTAAACACACTGAACTGGATGTTTTTTTCTCCCAAATATACTTGTGTTAAATTTAGCACCTCTACGCACAATGTTCTATGTTTTAAATACACTGATAGACGCATTATATGCATTCGCTTTTATTCTTGGAAGAAAATCTTATTTTATGAATTAAAATTTTTAGATTAAAGTCTGCATATTCTTCACTTTAATTTTTGAATAATCTCAAACGAAAAATTCGGAGATATCTGTCAAATTTAAAGCATATGGTTCCATGTTAAAAATCCATTTTTCCACCACCCCACTTTGTATATCTTTGTGTATGTTATCTGGTAGTTCGTTATTTGTTCCTAAAACAGTCTTTACTTTATTTTATGAATTAAAATTAAATTTCGGGATATTTTAGTAGAACCTTACAACTGAAAATGGAATAATAATATGCAAGAAAGCATTTTTTAAAACTATTTTTTAAACTTATCCCGCATTTACTATTTATTTGATTTTTATACTGTTGCAATAGATTAAATATCATTTTTAAACATTCTTAGTGAGATTTGTTTTGTCTTTTTTGACATTGTTACAAACTGAGGTAATTTTAAAAAGCTGTACTCTCTTTTTTTTTCTTTTTTTCTCATTGATGCTGTAAATTTTGAAAGTGGAATGCAAAAGGAGCCTATAAAGAATACTTATGATAAATATTAATTGCAAAATGCATATGCAGGTAAGTTAACATTAATATTCTAGATGAATGAAGAAATTTAAATATGACGAGTCTCAGTAAATGACAAATCTTAACAAAAAGTGATTAGTCTAAAAAGTAACAAAGAAAAATTCTTCTCAAACTAAAAATTAAATAAGAAATTGAATTAATTTAGGGGAAATGAAATAATGGTCTACAAAATTGGGGAATACTGGAGAAAACTCCTTATTCTGCAGTGTAAATTAAAAACTTGAAATCTATTTTGTTGAATTGTGCTTTTTTCCATAAATTTTTATTTTTTAAAGTGATAATTAAAATTCAATCTAGAACCTCAATTTATCTCATATTTCATTCTTAGAACTGCTTAGATAAGGAACCTGTATATTAATGTAACGATAATTCATTTGAAAGCAGTTTAGTTTTGAAATATTAGAGAAACAGAAGTGAATGTTATATAATTATGAAGAAAATAAACATAAAAAATTTCTTTAATGTTACAGCAAGAGTTTCTCGTGCAGTGTAATAACAGATATCTGACTTTATTTTTTAATAAAGAAATTAGTGCTCTAAATTTATTTGCTGGCGAAATTTTACATTAACCTTTTAAAAAGAGACTTGAGACTTCAATTTTCAAAATTTACAACTTAAAATTGCTGAATAAAAATTAAATTAAAATCAGTAAAAATTTGGAGGGCATAGAATAAGTTGTTTCGAGATTTGCATTATCACAGGGTCCCTAAGAGGCTTAAAATGGCCACGAATTCTTCTGAAATTGGAAATAATTACATTGTTTAAAATATTTTTAAAAAACGCATAACTAATCAGTAAAAATTTCAACAAAGGTATAGGTGTATATTGTTCAAGGGTATATTACCAGAACTTCATTCAATACCATTGTTAAGGGCTTATTTTACATACACGAACAATCTATAAAAAAAATTAAAGTTTCTGAAGAACATATACTGCATATATTAATGTAAATTTATTACTACGTACATTAATGTAAATATTTTTTTAAAATTCTGTTTTATATTTTATCTATAGATTTGTATTAGGGTTTAGTAAATAGTGCGACTAGAAGAAAATTAAATTTGAATTCAGCTAATATCACTTACAAATTTTCACAGATAAAAATGATCAGTTAGGAAAATATTAATATACTTCTGATTTAGTAAGCTACTTATTTTATGCACCGTGTTCTTACAATATTTCATATACAAAATGCAAAGTCATGTAATGAACAAATAATTTATCTTTATCAGAGCAGATTTTTTTTTTAATGTAACAACACTGAAATTAAATCTGCAATGATAAACAGAAAAGTTGAAATTTGTAAAGGTGTTCTACTCTAGAATTAAAAAAAAAAAAACTTATATAGCACGGAAAATTAACATTCGTCGTTGAAATATTTTCTTACTCCTTACTTCATTTCAAGATTTGTCTTTATAACTATTCCCATCTTACAAATCATTTCAATATTTTTAACATTTAATTGTACTTAAGAAACAACCATTTTTTTTAAAGTTCCTATATTTAAGTAACATACATTTCAGTGTTCAAACTTACTGAATCAAACAAACGAATCAAAAAGAAATAAAACAAAAACTAATGAAACCAAGATTCTTTCGTTTAATGTAAATCGTTATATTCATGTAAAATAATTCATTTACCAAAATCTAGATTGTTGTTCCAAAGTTGATATAGTACTGATATGAAAGAAATATCATTCGTCATTGATTTGTATCATACATTTTTGAATAAACTCATTGAAAAGCAGTTCATGCTTCATAAAAAACAAAGTGGAAAGTATCGCATGAAATGGTATTAAACAACATTAAGTATTCAAAATTTTCTTAAGCATGTTAACTCTCACCAAATTTGACACTTTCAGATAACGTTCAAACTGTTGCAGCCTCTTCTAAAATTCATCCTTTACAGTAACACAATCCCATTGTAAACGAGACCATTGATTGACAGTTTTATGACTCGTACGCATATGGGTGTACGAAAGAGTCATACAACCAAAAATTGTCACTTAAATCCCCCCCTTTTACTTTATATCCATCAGCAATGATTTCCTCCCTCTCCAACATTTTGAGATGGCAATCTTTGCTTATCCATGCTCCTAATGTATATAAATCAGGTATTTCTTTGCATAAAATCCTTCTTTGGTAATTTGAAAATTTTCTACTCCAACACATTAGTATAATTCACATAAAATCTAACACATTACAACACATGGTTCCTCAAGGTTTCTATCTCATTTTTTTTAAAGAAAAATTCCTCAATTGAGATCTGAACATGGGATAATATCATTGTGATTTTAATTACCTACCACAATTTCTAATCCCTTTTGACCTTTTAAATATTTTGATAAAGCTTATCAACTCTGTTCTTAATCTTTCAAACACCTCTAACTCTACTAAATTGCGAGCAAATTTAACTAAAAAGTCGTTAAATTCTATCAAAATAGAATCCCACTTTTCCTTTATTGTTGGTTCCAATCCATTAGAATGGAAAGAATGGCTTTTGTCTTATTACAAAAGAAATGAGTTAGCTGAGCCATTCTCCTTGCAACTGAACAACTCATATTCCATACAAATACACAGTTGAGAGGAGACAGATAAAACTTTACGAATGAAGATATACACAATATCTGACTACTCGTGTTTCAAATTCTTTAATTAATCAGAAAAATCCTCAGTTTAACAAGTAGGGTTGAACTGCTCACTTTGCGACATATTTAGATTTTGGTATAGAACACATTCAACATTCCAATCTCTCTTTTAGTAGTAACCACATTCTCTAGACACTCTTTATTATGAAAATTTAAGTAACCCTTTCTTATTGCTGGAAAAACCTTTGAATAAATAATATACATTAGATAAAAAGTTGAACATCTCATATGGATATTATTTTGTCAAGTCTGAAGGAAATGTTGAAAGTAATGTAAATTACGATAACCTGCATTCACTACTGCTGAACATTCTATTTGCATTTCATCATTCAATAAGTAAGCAAAAAACAAGTTTCCAATTTATTGATGGTCCATACATAAGATAAAATAAACCTTCCTCAAATCCAACTTTCTCTCATTTAATTGTACAAGTCTCATAAAATATCACAGGTTGTTGAATGATCCAAGAAAGATGAAATCTCTCATTTTTTTTTTTTGCTTTGCTGCCTTCCCCCTTTCAGAGTCGAATATGTAAATCCATTTGCTTTATTTGCAAAGATTTGTTGAACATTTCATCAACCATGAGGCGATATCAATTAATATCAGTCATACATTTAAATAAAACTCTTAAAGTATGGAGCAGTGCTAAATGAAATCAATTAAAGGTAATTCTATTGACTAATATAATATTGGAAAAATTTTAAAAGCCATATGACAAAATATTCTTAAATTATCTCTCAGAGATTGCTTTATACATATATGTTGCATTAATCAGTATAATATCAGTATCTATTCATAAATCATTTTAAACGATAATGATTTAAACAAATTAAATCAAATCCTTTAACTATGTAACTAACAGAGCAATTTAATCAACATATAAAGTAATTAAAAACAATTTAATTAACAAATCATCATATACATTCATATGTATTATTTAACATATAAACTTAAGCACCCAGTTTTTTAAAATTTGTATACTAAAAAATATATAACACATGAGAATGTTAACAATGGTAATACCCAGAAATGTTAAGTTTGCAGTAAGAATAGTTTTGAATGGACTAATAATCAACAATAATTATTGATATTTTCATTGTTTCAACTATCTGATACTCGGCGCGTTGCTGCCACAGAAGAAATTTACATTTATATAGATTCCATATTCGATAATTTAACCCTTAATTTGAGGACGGTTTTTCAAATATTTTTAATTTGGTTCGCTGTGGCGGTCAGACATTGTTTTTAATAAAAAAAAAGTCACCAAAACGAAACAAAATTACAAGATCTATAAGTGATTCAATAATTAACAATATTACAAAGTTAATTCAGTAAACAAACGTGCACATTTATTAGCAAAACCTTTATAAAAAATTATAAATACCTTGAGTAAAACGAATGGCTTGTGTTTCGTCGACATTTTGTCTCAAACTGACAGATAGTGTTGCCAAACAAGAATTTTACTTTTTTACCGAAATAGAAATACATTTTAAAGTTTTTGTTAGATATTTAACTCGTATAGAAGTTTTTCTAAACCCGCCAGATTTTATTTATTTGATTGTTCGTTGTAGCGGACTTAGCCAAATTCAGGGTTAAATATGCTTATAACCATGTGGGCCCAAGGGCTCATTTTGTCGAAGTTCAGTCGGAATCGGATGAGCGATGCGGCAGCGCATAAGACATACAAACAAATATTTATTTTTATTTATATAAGAAGATTACATGTTGGATAATTTTAATATGCCTATAACCATCCTGTAACTGCAAGTAATAAGTAGTCAAATTTTTATCGCAATCGGATGAGCGGAAAGGAGCGCATAAGAGATGTACAAACAAACATTCACTTTTTATTTATATAGATGGTGTGACTAACGCAACAATTGGACCATTAGTAACAAAATTCTTGAAAATGAAATGATATAAAGCAATTTAAATACATATGGAGCCCTATCAAAAATTTTTCAGAAGGCAGTAATACCTTTTCTAGTTTCAGATTTGATATACAGTGGCAAATTTCCGCTTGATTCTATAGGCCTAGAAATTTTTTTTTTAACTACTTGAACATTATCAAAACTTGATCACTTAAAGCTTAAGTCAGTTAAGTCTCTTGCAAAAATTTTATTTTGTCCATTTCTGAATTTGCATCATTCTCTATAGTTCACCCTACATATTTTTCCTTGGTCTTATAATGCAGTATAAAACAGTGGAGTTCCTCTCACAAACTGTTGCATCAGGAAACAGCAATGATGTGTTATATCCAGAGCTGGACTTCCGTATAGGGGTCGGGGGGGGGCGGGGGGAGGGGGGGGGGGGGGGGGGGGGGGCAAAACCTATATTGTAGAGCTCAATGGGCAGCATTTATTATTATTATTATTATTTCATTGCAGATTTGCTAAGATTTTTTCCCTTTTACTCAGAAAAAAAGAAAAAAAAACCTGAATAAACAGGAAGAATAAACCAAACATTGGTGGAAATAAGTATGAATGGAAAAACTAAAAATGAATAATTTAAAAAGTAGTGATATTCAAAAAAATTCTAAAATATAAAAAATTCTAAAATATTGGAAAAAAAAAAAAAAAAAAAAAACACCGAACTATTAAAACCATTTGTTCCAAATAAATTGCAAGATGGTTAGCAAATTCATACGATTTGAATATTTTTTATTATTAACTGACAGCATACCTCAACGAGGGACAATCTAAATGCTGTCTTTTTAGGGGGAGATAAATGACCAACTGTGTTTTATTTATTTGATTTGCAAGGATAGTGAACTAAAAGGAATTGTAATTAAAATGAACTTCTATGTCAAATTTTAAAATATTTCTCTCATGATTTATTTCAAATTTGTTTCCAGAGATCCCTCTTTCCTTTTGTTGGCTAACCGACTCCCATGTCAACAATTATAAGCTAACGTAAGATAAAGAAGAAAGGAGACCCTTTTTACAAGAAATTTTAAAGTCGTTTCCTGCAACAAAAGAGTGCGACATTGATTAAACTTTTGTCCTGATCTTAAATAAGAACGAAGACTTTCCATAGTAGCTAAAGTATTTCTATAAATATAGGCTGTTTGGGTAGCTCATAATTTCAGAAAAATTCAATTCCCATATATTAAGAAAACATAAAAATAGCAATAACTTTAGACTTTACTAAGGCTTAAAGCTTAATTAAGCTTATACAAAACACAAAATATATAGTAAGCTGAAAAGAAAACGAATTTAAAATTGTGACTGAAATTGCCTCTTTAGACGCTGTGGCATAGATTTAGCAACGAGGGAGCAAGACAAATATGGCAGAGGGGCAAGCGCAGTTCTCTAATGTGACTTCATAATAACTCACAATAATTAATTTTTACATTTAATTAAAAATAAAATTAATTATTATTTAGTTTTTTTTTAAAATTCGGATGTTGATCTTTTCTTTCACCGTTAAAAATATTCTCAGTTTCTTTAAAGCCATCAAAAGATTGTCAATATCTGACTATTTTTTGAGATTGAGATTTCATTGCACTGAAATCCAATTAAAAAAAAGGAATGGTTATATTTCATTCCAGATTGTAGTATATAAATAGAAACACAGATTGCGTAATAATAATGTCTCATGCTCTTGTATGGAAACTATATAAAATGAATGTAGGAACTAAAAAAAAACTTTTTAGGAATAAAGCATAATAAGTAAAAGCGCTTCCAGTATAACTAAAAAGCCACCACATCTCATACTTATTTTTTGTCATCAACTGCAGTCGGTAACATTTCTTAAATGTAATAATCGAAACTTGATAAATTAGATGGCAGAAAACAAATATTTCATCATTAAATAAATTTAATTTACAATTATACAATATACTTACTGATTAAGCGGCTAATTAGAGTGTAAATTATAGGCTGAATGACAACTTAACGTCGTCGGAATTTAAATCAGATGTCCTAAAATTTGGAATTTTAACAGCGCAGACATCTATCGTATTGAGTTCTTAGTAGACCAATCAAAATGTTTTCACAAAATGCGATATCTTATTCACCTACAACTTTGTCGGTTATGTTGCTAAATGTCGAGTACATTATAAGTTGAATGAACGACATTTAAATCAGATGTTTGTAAATCTGCGGACAAAACGTCTTCGCCATCCATCGCACTATGTTCACAGTAGGCAAAAATAGATGCTGTCATCTTGACAATATCATATTCACCTGTCACCTTGTCGGTTATATTAACAAAACTAGTGCAAATTATAAGCTGAATGAACAAGTCAATCGGATATCTGAAATTATGTAGACAAGTTAAAAGAAGTATTTGATACCAATTTTAGCAGCAGCAATGCATGACCCATGTACGAAGATGCATCATTTGAAGAAACTTCCACGAGAGCATTAAGCACTTTTAAGGAGCCCCAGCCCCTTTTTTTCTTTTTCAAAATTAAGCACCTTTAAGTAGCTTTAAAATAGTTTTCAAATTTAAGGACTTTCGTGACGATGCGCATCTTATTGTCATCCACTTACTAATACTACACAAACAATAATTATGAAGTTCAAAATTCTGGTTCCAACTTAGAATGAAAGAAAATAATGAACTCTATTCTGAGTGCATTCTTTAAACAAGTTTAAAGAATCACTAAAGGGCATTTTCAAAATACATTAACATACACAAAAAAGCTTTTACGAAATTATGATAAAAAAATTTTACTCAGAAGCTATTGCATTGGAATTCTAAAATTTCTATAGTAATGCAATAACCTGGTTTAACAGAAGATTCAATATTAATAATGATCATATAACTTAATTTTGAAAAATTCGTTAAAAATCATATAATTTAAATTTAAAAATTAATATTTAATAACTGACAGATGATCGGAAATATTGTGAAGAGTTAACACTTCAAATGAAATAGGATTAACAGACTGGTATATAATTATTCTGTTGATAAACCGTCCTTACTAAAGACCTTATAAAACGGGGAAATTTCGTCAGCACTTTTCCCGCTTCTAACCTCAAAAACCGGTCAAGCAAGTTTCATAATCGACAACTTTTTCTAATCAGCTAGAAAATGTCGTTGGAAATATTGTCCGCAAACGAAATTCAACCAATCAAGTGAAACTTTGAAGTGACGTCACTTTGGTTGTCGTTTGTTGGCTGAAAGTGCCGACGATATTTTGCCGTGTGATAAGGCATTAATAAAGCAGGGACAATGATTAAACAAGCATTAAAAAAAATAAACACCCACAATTCTCTGAATGAGAAAAATGCTTTAAGTAGAGGAATTCGCAGCAGGTTACGATACAGTATAAGGGAGAAAAGTGAATTTTACTTAAGTCACCAGCTAATGTCTATTCTGATAAGAGTACACAATAACTTAAGCCATGAATATTTAAGCAGAAATTTTATCAAGTAGTTTGCTTATTACATAATATCACAATGCAATGCAGAAATCAGTTAAAGAGTATACCTTACTCAACTGATTTCTACATTAACCCACTAACTGCTAATCATTTAGATCAGTAAAAATTAGATACTGGTAAGTTCAATTATATCATAAAACTAAAGAATCATTTTTCATTCAATAGAAGATAAACTATTCATTTCTTTTATGTTAGTTATTTAAACATGAAATCAATCAATTGATTTGTTGCCTATTGGAAAGTTAATTAACAAAATTCTTAATTACTAAGGTTTTAATTTAATAAATTAAAGTTTTGTAAGATACCTACAAGATTTTTAACTCAGCAATATGCATAATTTAATGACATCATAAAAAAATTTTACAGGATGAAATTTTTATCGACCTCCACAAAAATTTTCTGGTATTTGGAAGATAAAATTTTAGTAGTTCGGATATTTTACCATTCCTTTGTAGAATTATTTCTCAAATGATCCATATATTACCAAATAAGAAGCCATATACAAAATTACGTACAATTAAGAAGAAAAAAAAATTTCATTTTGAATTTGGATACAGTCACAAAACATTTTTTTAAAGAAAAACAAAAAAATCTATACTTATAACAAAGCTCAATGTGTGTGTGGGCATGTGCGTGTTGGCGCTCTACAGGCGAGAGACCATTGGACCTACAGCTACCAAATTTGGTACATGGATACCTAGGACGTCGGGAATGCGCACCTCGGAGCCCTTTTTTCGAATTTCTAATTAGAATTTGAATTAATTAAAATTTAAGCAAAATTTGACGTTTTCCCGCTATAACTTCCGAAAATATTATTGCACAAACATGATTTTTATATCTTTAAAGATAAAAAAGTTAGCTTTCTAACGGTATCAGTTTTTTTAATTTATACTGTAAACTTCTACTTTTAGCGAATTTTTAGAAAAATATTTTAGCCATGTTTTTAGCACGTGACTGGATAAAATAAAAGAATGCTGGAAGTTCGAATAAAAAAAAAAACTATCATCGCAAAATACATCTAAAAAAATACAACTTTTAGCACGTGACTGGATAAAATAAAATAAATATAAAGTGTGATATTTTCTAAAAAACAAATTCAAAGCAAATGATTCTATGATCGTTTGCAATATCTAATTAATTAATTCAATAAATCTTCTTTACGGTAAACCTGATCGAATTTAGACAGGATATGCATTGGAATCCCGACTTAATGGCATATTTCAATTATCGTTTGCAATATCTGTATCATAAATTCAATATTTTTTTTCATTACAAAATGTGATAGTTTCTAAAAAAATAAATGCAAAGCTAAGGTTTCTATAAAATTTGCAAGAGCACATCAAAGGGGAAAAATTAGGTTTTATCACCGTGTTGCCATCATTTTGATGGAAGTTCAAATTTTAAAAAAACTATCATCGCAAATTAAATCTGAAGAAATGCAATTTTTAGCTCATGACTGGATAAAATAAAGTAAATATAAAATACGATATTTTCGTTAAAGAATGCAAGGCAAAGGATTCTATGATTGTTTGCAATATTTAAATCATTAATTCAACAAATTATCATTATTTATACAGGATATGCATTCAAATTCCTTTCCAATGGCCAATTTGTAAAATATTATTAATAGGCATATATTTTGTTTAATACTATTAATTTGATTTAAATGAAGTAAATAATTACATTTTATGTAGTTTGAATCAAACAATGCATTTGTGAATAATGAGTTTTAGATTTCTTCATATTTTGCTCTGTGAGCCATATTTTACAAAATATTTTTATTAATATTTTAAATAAAAGTTGCTACATCAATCAGTCTTCTAAATCAATCATTAAAACTGACTGATTTATAAAATTAAAGAATATTATTAAGATAACGTGTTCTTTTAGAACTTTCCGTCCATCTTAAAGAAAATATTAATTTCAGGCCAATCAATGCCCGGAATTACTTCAAGGCTAATGAATATGTGATTTAATTGAAAATTTTAGAACCCACTACTCATGGCGAACCAGCTGGGCGCCAAAGGCGACTAGTATTTAATATATGCCAATTTCATCCAGAAATCCAAATACCGTCTCCCTGAAAGTTTTTACAAATTGAATAAAAAAAAAGTTTTAGTTCCTCAATAAATTCATATGTTTGCAATCATA
>JAPMOQ010017091.1:982514-997073 GCA_026543055.1 Argiope trifasciata | reverse complement strand
CCTCATCGATGATTGATGTCCAAAATAACACTTGATGGGAGAACTAGAATTTTTCAGTGAATATAATTGTCATTGTTTAGATCTCATTGAATATTTGTGGTGCAACAGCATAATATTTCCCAGCATAATAACAGTGTTGTGGCTGGTTCGTGAGTGCTTAGAAATGAGTAAGTAAATAGAAAAACTTAACAAATTTATTTCAGATTCGTTGGAGTTACTCTGCTCAGTAACTCCTGCTCAAAAAGCTAACATTCGAATATGCTATCTCTTAATTACAACCGCGCTAGTTGCCTAGCGCTATCTGTGAATGCTTATTTTGTTAACGCTTCGAAAATTCAATCACTACACCCCCAATGTAAGAGTAGTGTTTATGTGAAAACATAAACATACTTCTGAATTAAAATTATGAATTGAATTTTCAAGCATATCTAATAACATCAAATTATCCAAATAAAAAAAAGAAACACAAATGCAAGGTTAACTCAAAGGAATATCTAATTACTAACAAACATTCAAGAAAGCAATGAGGTAAAAAAAAATAAGAAATGCGCACTTATATTAATACCATCTTGATTATAAGAAATTCACTTATCAGTTAATATACATTAGTATATACTTAATAATGTGTATAATCACTTATCAACTAAAAAAACACAAATATATACTGAATATAATCACTTAGTAAACATTAATACATAATTAAGAAATGATTTCACTTGATAAACTTTACTCAAATGATATTTCAATCATAATTAAAACTGTTGAATGAAAATTTATAACAAACACTAGAAAAAGTTATACTCCCATAACTAATCCTATTTCAAATAGTTTTACACATTATACTCTTAACCAAATTTGAGAATACCAATTATTCAACATATTAAGAAAATGATAATCAATAAGGTAACATTAAAACAAACATATATAAATATCAAGCACAAATTATTATTCTTTAATAGTCATTAATTTCATGTTGATATATAAAACAGAGAAATGATATTAGTTCTAAAAAAATGTTTTTCAGTCTACTTTGGTAATAAACGTGACAAAGCATCAGCATGTGGCATTTTAGAACCAGGGCAATGTTTTAATGTTATGTTGAATCTCTGCAAGGCAAAAACCCACCTTTTGTAGTCGAGATGACTGAGGAGTGCACTTGGTCAGATAAGGAAGAGGGTTATGATCGGTAAAAATGTGGATCTCGGATCCAAACACAATGGTTTCAAACTTTTTCAAGCTCCAAACTATAGCAAATGCTTCCCGTTCGATTGTCGACCAAGATTATTGGCTTTTATTTAATTTTTGACTTGCATAAGCGATAGGGCACATTTTTCCATCAACATTGTGATAAACAATGTTGATGGCCAACGCCAATCCCGATTGACGAGGCATCACAATAAATTACAAAGGGTTTGCTCATATTCCGAGTGTGTAGAGTAGGAGCGTGTAACAATGCTGATTTTAATTTTTCAAAAGCAACACTATGCATTTCACACCAAGGCAACACATCAGGGCTTCTTTTCTTTGTTAGTTCCGTTAATGGAAAGGCAATCTCGGCGAAATTCGCAATATAATCACGATAATAGTTGAACAGGCCAAGAGCACTACGTAGTTGTTTCTTGGTTTCATTTACAGGCAAACGAGAGATCGTTTCTAACTTAGCTGGATCAGCTTGATGCTTTCCTGAGCCAATTATATGTCCCAGGTATGAAATTTCAGATTTTGTGAAAGCACACTTTGAAAGATTAACAGTGAATTGTAGCTCTTCCAATTTATCCAGCACCAAATGAAGGTATTTCAAGAGAGAGGGAATACCATTGGAGAATATAGCAATGTCATCAATATAAGCGCGGCAAAATTCTCTGTATGGCGACAATGCTTTGTTCATTTCCCTGTGAAAAGTTGCCGCTGCATTTTTCAGTCCAAAAGGCATTACCTTAAAACGATACAGTGCTGTATGGGTCTTAAAAGATGTATAATCCCGCGAATCTTCTTCCATGGGAAGCGAATAGTATCCTTTCAAAAGATCTAACACACTAATCACATTTGCCTGTCCTATAGAATATATTAATTCCGTTGCGTTTTCCATGGGGAAATCGTCGGTTTTAGTCACTGCATTCAAAGCTCGATGATCCACGCACATTCTGGTGGATCCATCCTTCTTGTTTACACAGACTATAGGATAAGCAATGTCAGCTGAGCTCTCTTCGATTCGACCTAATTTAAGGAGTTCTTCGATTTGTGAGTCTATTTGAGGTTTCAGCGCTTCGGGAATCCTGTACACGTAAGGTTTTTTCTTTTCTTTACCGTCTTCTAATTTTATCTTGTGATGACCTACCTTCGCAACTCTAACTTGTCCGGTAAATATGGAACGATGATTCCGCAATAAGTTCAGGATTTGACATTTCACTTCCTCAGAAAGATGTCGCAAATCCACTTGATCAAATATTTCTTTCCAGTAACACACATTTTTACTACTGAGAGATGAATAAACTTCTCCATTTTATTTGCATGACAATGCCGAATTTTTCCATTGCTAAGTTTTACTTTATGTGAATGTGGAGGGCAATGCTCGATAACTTCTCCGGTACCAGTCCAAAGGGCATACAATTTGTTCGATGAATCAGGTATTAATAAATAAATTTGGTCATCTGGCTTAAATTCCTTAGAAGTGGTTCGGCGGTTAAAATATTCTGCATACGCTTGCTGTTTACCAGAAGCGATGAGAGGTGCTTCCTTGGCAGCTCTTTCTAAGTTTATTTTTTGCTCCTGTAAATAATCCACAACTGATTTCTCCATGTTTAACAGAATGGCAATATCACCACACCAGCTCGACTTTAGGACACTGAGAGGTCCTCTTGCTTCACGTCCATACATCAACTTGAATGGCGAAACACCCGTCGTACTGTTGGGAACTTCCCTGTACGCAAAAAGCACATACGGAATGTATTTATCCCAATTACTTGGATCAGTTCTTATAATGTGATGAAGTGAATTTTTGAACACCCTATTATAACTTTCTATAAGACCATTTCCAGCTGGATGGTTAGGCGTCGTAAATCTGGGAGCACAACCTAATCTTTTCATGAATTCCTGGGTTAACTTAGAAATAAAGTTTGTTCCATTATCACTTGCAATAACATTGGGTATTCCAGTCCGCATAAATATCTCCAATAAAGCATCACACGTAGCTTTAGCCGTTAACGAACGATGAGGGATAACCTCCGGCCATCAAGAATGTTAATCCATTAGACATAATACATACTTATGCCGACGAGCTGAAGGGGATTCAATGGGTCCTATTAGGTCTATATTTACTAGTCAATTCCGGACGGAGAACAGGAATTTTATCAATCATTTTTTCCGGACTACTCAACTGGCATTCTTTGCAAGATTTACAAAAGTTTTTAATATCCTCTGTCATATTTGGCCAACAAAAACTGTATTTAATCCTTTCACTAGTCTTTTTTTAATCCCATGTGACATCCGAAAATTGATTCATGTGCTAATTAAAAAACTTGCAGTCTCTTACTTTTGGGCAAAACCAACTGATTCACTTTTTCGCCTAATATTTTATCCCGGTGGAATATTAATTCATCGTTCATAAAAATGTTTCCTTTTCCAAGAGATACATTTTGTCTTATTGACTGCAAAGTATCTCATTTTTTCTGTTCTTCTTTCAATGCATTAATTTTATTTTTCTTATCCAAAGAATCGCTTTCATTTCCGCTCGGTTCTTCGCTCAGACTCACTCCACAACAAATCATAAATTCATCAAAGCTCTCTTCCATCGGCGCCTCCAACGCAGACGGGTTTCGGCTGCTGCTGTGGTTTATGCTTTCCTTCAATAAGTTTAATACAGAGGGGAGGGGGGGGGATGAACTGCTCTTGAATTCTATCCGTGACAGCTGCAACTATCTCAATAAGCCTTGAAAATCCGTTGTTTTTATCTTTTAATGATATTTGAAAACTCGGAAGAGTAGCGTTAATCCTTTCTCCAAATGCACTTTTTAAAATGATTTTTCCTTTTTCTTTTTGTTTACTTGGCATATATTTAGAATTTAAAACTGGTATCATAGCGCCAGAGTCAACTAGGGTTTTCAGTTCTCTATTGTCCACACAAATATTAACGTATTGTAAAGGGTTGATATTTAAGCGTTTTCCACCATTAATTAATTCCGACTGAATTTCCGCGGTTAAAATGTCTTCCCGTTTCTTTCCTGCCGCATATTCTCTCAACCTCGATTTTTTTATGTCTATTTGGACAGTCTCTAGCAAAATGCGACAATCCGCAAACATAATAGTCTCTTGTTACTTTCCTTGAATTTGTAGTTTCGTTTTTATGAAAACTTTTGTTTCTGAATTCTCTTTGATGTGGGGGTACATATTTCCGTTCCGAAAAATGTCTCTCTTCTCTTTCGTCGTAGGTTTGATGTTTAGAAAAGTTATTCTCTTGATATAGTTCTTTCTTTTTCCTCACACTGTTCGATCGCACATTTTCATAATCATCTAATTTGCTTGCGGTTTCGTTTGGATTCGTGAATTGGGACCAAACATCAATAAAATGTTCTTTAAAATCCGCGGGTACTTTTCGTTTCATCTGTTCTGTTATGATTAAATCCGACAAACTTTCAAAAGTAGTTACTTCCGATCCTTGAATCCATTGCTCAAAATAATTTTTAAGCTCGTAAGTAAAATCGCACCAGGTAGTCTCCGGTCTTTTAAAATGAGTCATAAACTTTTGCCTGAATTTTTCCGGGCTGAATTTAAATCGTTTCACTAATAAACTTTTGATATGGTCATAGTCCTTAACTTTCTCGATTGACTCTCGAGCGATGAGTTGAGTTATATCCGTTGGTAATAATCCTAATAGATGAGACACGTAATCTTCTCGTTTTATTTGAGCCCACTCGGCTTGCCTCTCGAACAACAACAAATATAAACTGATATCACTGTTCTTTTCATCGAATTTCTGCATCACGTGCCTGAGTTCTATCTTGGGAGTAGGTAATTCGACATCCACGGGTACATTGGAATATTGCAGCTTCAGTTTCTCAAGTTCAAATTCTCGTTCTTCTCGTACCCTTTTCTCCTGTAATTCCTGCAATTCCCGCTCTTCTTGCTTTCATTTTTGATCTTCTCTCTCTTTTCTATCTTCTATGATAACTATGATTTGTTTCTTTACAAACTCTTCCTCGTAATTTTTACTTCCAGTAATTAATTTTTTTAAGTCCACAATTTTCATCTCTAATGAAACAGTTTCACCCAGCTCTTCCGCCAACAACTTCAAATCTTTTTTCGCACTGCCTAAGAAGGCCATATCGATACCGAAAGCACACTTTTATCGAATAAAGTTCGATTTCAAATTCATCAAAAATAGCACTCGATTCTCAATCCTGTCCGATGCGCCAAATGTCGTGGCTGGTTCGTGAGTCCTTAGAAATGAGTAGGCAAATAGAAAAACTTAACAAATTTATTTCAGATTCGTTGGAGTTACTCTGCTCAGTAACTAACAAATTTATTTCAGATTCATTAGAGTTACTCTGCTCAGTAACTCCTCAAAAAGCTAACATTCGAATATCCTCTCTCTTAATTACAACCGCGCTAGTTGCCTAGCGCCATCTATGAGCATTTATTTAATAACACTTCAAAATCCAATCACTGTAAACTAGCGCCATCTATGAATGCTTATTTTGTTAACGCTTCGAAAATTCAATCACTACAAACAGCATAATACTCTAAAAAAGAAACAAATATATCAGTTCATCATTATTAAGTTACTTTAATTCATGCAAATATTGTTAAGCGTTTAATATTTTCTACATCAGGCTTTAATTAACAGGCTACAACTGCAGTTTGTGAGAAATTTGACTTACCAATCGTTATGGAAGAAACAGAAACTTCTGCTTCTGGGGTAGTATTTGAGGGTGAAGAAAGCCAGCAAACAACACCAGATTTGGAACTGATTGAGAAAAATAAAAATGTAAGTTATTTTTATTCTATGATGTAATAATTTGAAATTACTTATATGCTATTTGGAGACATGGAACTTGTTATATGTTTATTATTCTGTGCGTGTGTGTGTGTGGGGGGGGAAGAACAGGTGTCTATACTTGGAGAAATTAAAGAAAGATTTTTAAAAATATCTTTTTCTAGTAATTCATTGCCCCGATAAATCATATATTTTTTGGGTCAAAAGTCAATTTGGTCCAATCAGTATAAAAGTTCTACAAAATAACTAGTAGTCGATTTTCTGAGCAATACCTTCAACTAATTATAATCACCTAATTGGTTAAAATGTATTATGCAAGTCATGGAATGATTCTTTTGTTGCAATATGGACAAATAATGGTTCATCTATAAAAGATTCAACCTCTTCAGGAAGTTGTATATTATTTTCAATAAATCATTTAGGAGTGCTGGCCTTAATGCAGGTTTTCATTTGTAGATAATAATAGTCCAAAGCTTAGGCCTATATTTTAAAATTTAATTGCGGGAAATAATCTATCATTGAATTGTAATGAGGAATGCAGTTACAATTAATGCAAATTCAAACCACAAATCATGTGATCTCCCCACAAGTTGTAATCCCTTTTCTCACTATTTCAGCTTTATGGTAAAATCCATTATTCTATGGAATATAGTGGTCTTGACACTGAAAATACCGTTATAATAGCTCAGTAGTATTGCTGTACTTCTATCAGAGATGTGAAGATTGTCCCTTTGTTGTTCATATTGTTCCTTCCATACCATTACTCCTTGTCGAAACAATCAAACTCTCAAATGATTTTGTGATGCTATTATGAAATGCTTCCCTCATTGATGATTGATGTCCAAAATAACGCTTGATGGGAGAGCTAGGATTTTTCAGTGAATATGAGAGTCATTGTTTAGAGCTCAATAAATATTTGTGATGCAACAGCATAATATTTCCCCATGATAGTAATGAAATATATTCATCTTTCTTTCGCAGAAGTTAGATCGATTTAATAAATAATGTGTTGGTGTGAGTTTCGTTGAGGCCTGTATTAATATTTCTCTAATGAAGAAACAAATATATCAGTTCTTCATTATTAAGTTACTTTAATTCATGTTAATATTAAGTATAATCCAAAAGCGTGAATTATTCTCGCTGTTAATTCTAGGTAGTTAGTATCTGTAAAAGAAGCAAAGCTGACGTTTCTGCTCCAAAATAATAATGAAAACTTTTTCTTACTCTCTAATTGTTGTTAATTGTCCATCTGTATAATCAATTCCGGTTATATTTTTCATCCCCAAAATAAGATGTTACAATTTTTCTTATTCCCTTGCTGCTATATCAGGATTAAATTGAAACTTTTAAGTAAAAAACGTCAAGAGGAGAACAGAATTCGTTATCATTTATTGTTAGACTATTAAAGTTTACGCCAACACATACAGGTTTTTTTTTTTTAATAAGGTAAATATTGACCAGTAAGGTTTAAGATTTATTTCTAATTCTATCTTGAAAGTTTATGCATAGAATTGAGTCAGAGCTTTCAAAACTTGGGACTCCGAATGCCTTGTACAGTCAGCACATTGTAGTGTCGCTTATGAATAGGAATTTCATATGTTGGTTTTTTTTTTCAATTCATCTTATGCCGGTTAATAGACTCCTTGCCTTGCCGTTGCTAAGACTGATTACACATGCAGGTTATTTTTCTGATGTTATTAATTCACCTTCGCCGCCATAACAGCATTGAATTATATTAGAGATTACATATTAGGTGTGCGTAAAAATAACTAAACAGTGAATTTGCCTTTGGCGAATGTTGTGCGGGCTTAGTTTGCCACTGGTGGCAGCTGTATTTTTAAAGTCACCATTTAAGCGTATATAATCAAATGCAAGTTTACACACACATCGTTTTTTTTTTTCAATGTCTTGTGCTGCTTTTTCACAGTTAATTATACATTCCTGTTTGAAACATAACTTTGCTTTTTGCATCAACAGGTTTCATTCTTTTATGGGCTTTGAATGAGTTGAATCTCGATAATGAAATTTTAATTGCTTTAATGCAAGAAGCCTGGTTTTATGGTTTTTGTAAAGGCAGAAAGGAAGCAGCATAAAATTAATATGAGAATTTGCAACAACTTTCTTTTATTTGAATAAAAAACAAGAAAGGGTTATGGGAAATTCATACTTTCTTGTATGTAGATATTTAAAAAAAAAAGATGGAGTTGGGGAAAACCTAATTTTAAGACTAGAAATGGTAGTGAAATCACTCTAGTTCCAGAGAATTTTATTTACTATGCACGATTGTTTCTGAATTTCATTATCAATTCTATTTTTATTTTGGAACGCGTTGTTATTAACAAATGGGAGTTTCTATACTACGTTGTTCAAGAAGTTTTATTATGCTTTTAACTTATTTCAAATAATTCAAAAATATTTTATAGAAGTAATTAAAAACACTACAAATTTAGTGCTTAAATTTCGAAATCATTATTAAATACTTTTAAGAATTCTTTCAAGAAGAATAAAGAAAACACTTTCTGTTTTCACACATGGTGAATGCAGTAAATAGAGAGTTTAATCCCTAAGTTGTATATACTTTATCAAGAAAGAAAATAGATAAAATGGAAGAATTCTAAAGAAACCTAAAATTTGTTTCCTTGATTTATGAAAACTAGAACTTATTATATATTAGTAAATATTTTTTTAGTCTGATCATTTGTGAATGGTATTATTTTCAATAAAAATTGATTTTAAAAATTTATTTAAAGCATGGCTTAGTTCAATCATCAATTTTGTGACAGTTTTGCCAGTTGTATGATGATAATCATAAAAATGCTGTAGTTCTTAGCTTTATAAGATTGCTAATAAAATTGCTCAATAAATTGTCAGAACTGGGGAAAATTTGCTCTTTCCATCCAAGTTATATTGGACCTTAATTGTTGTTGCTTATATAAAAATCATTTGGAAATTTGTTGCCATGCATCAATATTATGCATCATGCATCACTATTAACATTTTCAGAAATGTTATATCTATCTGATATTTTATTTTAATTTTAAGAAATAAAAAAAGCTCATGCTTTATTGGTAATCTTTTAAAAGTTGATTTAATTTTTTAATGATTATTTCTACGCTTTTGTCTAACCCAAAAAATTCATAATTTAGCAATAGAAGATGTTTTGCAAGTACAGAAATAAATATTAAAATTATCATTTAAAATTTAACTTTTTTCAATACAAACTATACATTATTATTAAACAGAAAAAATACCATGCATTGAAAATACATCGTTTACGTATGCATGCTTTACAAGAGTGCTTAATTTTTAGTGCGAAGATGCTTAAAAATTACTTAATAGTACTTAATTTTTTGAGCTGTTTCTCATTACACACCCTGATATTATTTGAACTTAATGCATGTACAATATTTTTATCAGGACTTGAATAAAATAAATATATGTATTTCTAGTTACATAATGTAGTGGTAATATTACTTTGTTTTTCTGAATCAAAATTTGATTCAAATTTAATTTCTAATGTAATTTTCTATGCATTTAACTGATATTTTCTTGCCCTTGATGAGGAATATGCGTACCGAAACAAAATAACTAAATATCAGTTAAAATTATTTGTTATGCTGTTGCCTCTTTTCAAAATAAAAGTTAAAAAATTTTATTTGTCTATTAAAGATGATTTTTCCATTTCTATTTTTTAAAACTGATTAATTTATAATTTATACTATTGTGAGATTGAATTATGTGTAAGATTACATTTTTAATGTAAAAGTCTAGCTTAGAATTAAAATAGGGTTGTTTTTATTACACATGACAATTTTATTAGCAAGTTATAAATACAGTTTATATTGCCACAAATTTTGCTTTTGTTATGAAAAGATCAGATGAATTTTCTAACTTGGAAAAATAATAATAGATAATAATTCTGTGTCTTATCTACATTTTAGAAAGATAAGTGAAACTATTTTTTGTCTTCAGATGGTTTTTAAAGGAATAATAATATTGATTCAATTTTATATTCAATAAATGCATATTTGGAATAAAAGTAAAGAAATATCTACTACAGTTATAGATAAGAATATTTATTGAATTCAAGTGTAGTTCATTTATTCTTTAACTAGCCGCCTTTGGCCAGCTGGTTCGCCATGAGTAATGGGTTCTAAAATTTTCAATTAAATCACATATTCATTAGCCGGGCATTGATTGGCCTGAAATTAATATTTTAGTTAAGATGATGGACTGAAAGTTTTAAAAGAACGCGTTTTCCTAATAATATTCTTTAATTTTATAAATCAGTCAGTTTTAATGATTGATTTAGAAGACTGATTGATGTAGCAACTTTTATTTAAAATATTAATAAAAATATTTTGTAAAATATGGCTCACAGAGCAAAATATGAAGAAATCTAAAACTCATTATTCACAAATGCATTGTTTGACTCAAACTACATAAAATGTAATTATTTACTTCATTTAGATCAAATTAATAGTATTAATATATATGCCTATTAATAATATTTTACAAATTGGCATTGGAAAAGAATTTGAATGCATATCCTGTATAAATTCAATCTTGTATAAATAAAGATAATTTATTCAATTAATGATTTAAATATTGCAAACGATCATAGAATCCTTTGCCTTGCATTCTTTAAAGAAAATATCACATTTTATATTTATTTTATTTTATCCAGTCACGGGCTAAAAGTTGCATTTCTTCAGATTTAATTAGCGATGATAGTTTTTTTTAAACCAGCGGGTGACCGAGCTCCGCTCGGAGAAAACAGGTATCGAAGCTAACTCGAAGATTTAAATTTTCAATTGTGAATTATCAAAACAATACATGCCATAAGAAAATTTGTGAAACCGTTGGTGAAAAGATAACCGGTTAAAGTGCACCATTGTAAACTATTCTAAACAAAGTTAGAGTTTGGAAAGGAAACTATTCTATACAAAGGTAAAGTAGAGGTCAAGATTGAAGTGTGTTGAAGTTCAATATTTTTGACAAATTTATTTAGAAAATACAAACATATATACATACATAAGAAACATATAATAAACCTATAACAGCATAAACATAAAACTTTATTAGTTCGCCATATTGGCTATAATTATGGTTACCACTTGAAAATTTAAGTAGCCATTATGGCGAACTAATAAAGTTTGAAAATAACCTATCTGTAACTCCGAACTGCTCGACCGTAGCGCTTCAAAACCGGCGCCAATCGATTCCTCGTGGCCAAAAACCCCAGACTCCCAAGTTTACCGGAGTTTATTAATTCTGGGGCGATTTTCGACTTGACAACCATTCCTCGTATTATAGTATTAGATTTGAACTTCCGTCAAAATGATGGCAACACGGTGATAAAACCTAATTTTTTCTCTTTGACGTGCTCTTGCAGGTTTTATAGAAACCTTAGCTTTGCATTTATTTTTTTAGAAACTATCACATTTTATAATGAAAGAAAAAAAAATATTGAATTAATGATACAGATATTGCAAACGATAATAGAAATATGCCATTAAGTCGGGATTCCAATGCATATCCTGTCTAAATTCGATCAGGTTTACCGTAAAGAAGATTTATTGAATTAATTAATTAGATATTGCAAACGATCATTGAATCCTTTGCTATTCATTTATTTTTTTTTAGAAAATATCACAAATTACATTTCTTTTATTTAATCCAGTCACGTGCTAAAAGTTGCATTTCTTTAGATTTATTTTGCGATGATAGTTTTTTTTATTTGAACTTCCGGCATTCTTTTATTTTATCCAGTCACGTGCTAAAAAAACATGGTTAAAATATTTCTTTAAAAATTCGTTAAAAATAGAAGCTTGAGTTTTACATTAAAACACTGATACCATTAGAAGGCTAATTTTTTAATCTTTAAATTGATATAAAAATCGTGCTTGTGCGATAATATTTTCAGAAGTTATAGTGAAAAAACGTCGAAATTTCGCTTAAATTTTAATTAATTCAAATTCTAATTAGAAATTCGAAAAAAGGGCTCCGAGGTGCACATTCCCGACGTCCAAGGTATCCATGTACCAAATTTGGTAGCTGTAGGTCCAACAGTCTGGCCTGTAGAGCGCCAATACACACACATTGAGCTTTATTATAAGTATAGATAAGAGAATTTTGATAAATATTTTCAAACGTTTGAATTTCAGTAAAATTTTTATGATGAATTTAGGTTTCAAAGCCTACTCTGTAATATATTGCAATTGGAAAAAATTTGAGAATCATTTATTTATCTTTTTCCAAAAGGATAAACTTTAAAACAAGGACTGTAAAAAAAAAAAAAAACCTAATTGTAAATGAATTTTGCGTACTTTAAATCTTATGCCACAAATGTTTGTAATTCATTATTAAAAAAATCTGTGCTGTGTATAAAAGTTATTAACATTTTTTTTTTCTCTCCCCAGGACATGGCTGCTGTAGGTGAAGATGGGGGAAATATTGAAATTGAATTTTTCGATATGCGGTATAATGCAACTTCAGGGAGTGTAGAATGCAAATTCCGTATTCCAGAGAAGGCGAAAGTACACGGTGATGACTTTGTTATATTTTTACCTTTACCACAGGCAGTTAATTATAAAATAAAGCCAGTTTATTATAAAAAGTTGGACCATGCAAGAAGTCTCTGCCGTCATAACCATAAGCACATAATTTTTACTCGTAAGTAAAATAATTGTACTAGTTAAAGGTGAATTTCCTATGGAATGTTTATTTTTATAATGAATTTTAGAAAGCAATGAAAGAAATTTCTGTTGTTGAATGCAAAATGTAGAAACAATGCTTGGGAATATGCAAGTTTAGCAAACCATTCCAAATTTGTTATATATTTATATCTATTATGAATATCAGTGAGCATAATTTATTTAAAAATAATTTTATAAATTTCTTACTAAATGCAAGTTTTGAAATACCTACATTTGTTACAAGTTCTGAGTTCATATATACATTTATGATTTATCTTTCTTGGGTATTTTGAAACAATTTTAATAAAAATTTGCAATTAAATTAATAATGTTTAGTTGCTTGGATTTTCGCTAGCGAAAAAAATGTAAGTTAAGCTATTAAATCTTGTTTTTTATTAAAGGATTGTGTTTAAACTTAGCCCCAGTCCTCCCTCCAACCAAAGAAAAACCCTTAATGTGAAAAGATATTAATTTATAAAATTTAATACTTGTATGAAATGTTTACATGGTATGGTAAAGAAATGGCTCATATTGCTTATTGTCTAATGGCAATAGTCAAACAAAAACAAGTTGAGTTCTGTATGAATATTCATTGAACAATTTAGTATTTGTAATTAATTCAAAACTTTACTTAGCTAACGAATGAATCAGGGTACTTAGAATTATGAAAAATGTTTAAATTTGAAAACCATTTTCAAGCATCTTGGAAGTTTTGACAAAAAGCCTTTAAAAAAGGCATAATTTTCTTGCCATATATTCAAGAAAAGTTTTTTTTTTTTTTCGTTCGGATTCTCCACACATTAAATACGACAGTTGGAAAACACAAGTGTAAAGCCTTACTTTCTGAAGGGGCCGTGGTGGCCTGGTGGTAAGGTCTCAGCTTCGGAACCAGATGGTTTTCAAATTCGAGACTCGATTCCACCGAAGAACCGTCGTGTGAGGGGGGTCTCTTGCACGTTAAATCTGTCAGGCCAAACGTCCTTCCGCTGGTGTGGAGAGGGGGGGGGTGCCAGTATAGGTGTTGTCCTCGTCATCTGACCGTGGTTCAAAATGACGAGGTCCGACCCAAAATAGACCTCGTGCTTCTTTAAAACGGAACGTTAATATAACTAAACTAAACTTGCTTTCTGAATATATCAAGGGAAAAACAAAACAAAACAAAATCCTACTGAAAAGAAGAATTTTTAGAAAGCATCTAGTGAAATAAATTCATGCATTCCTAAACATATTAAGGTAACACTTAATGTGCATTCCCCCCCCTTTCTTTCCTTATTTAATAATATATATTGTTTATAGTAATATAGTAGTAATTATTCAGAATGGCAATATTTTTCCCCATATTAATCATTAATGTGTTGAGCCCTGGACCGGCAGTAATTTTTCCGAGTGGCCGGCGTCAGTTTAAAGTTAAAGCTCGCTTCCGGCTGTACGGAATGGACAGCAAATTCGGCTCTGGGTTTCAACGTGTTATTATTTTTAAAAGTTCAATCATTTGTTGAACAAGCTGGTTACCAAAGGTAACTAGTTGATTTGCGTGAATTTCAAATATTTACAATTTAACGTTGTTTTTTCTTAGTAGGTATCTATTTATTCTGGAAATGGATTATTGTAAGTTAAAAAATATATAATTGCATTTAAACTTGATTCATTTTTTTCCCCAGCGTTTGAACTCTCAAAGCTTGAAACTGGCCTCTTTAAGTTCATGTACATGACTCGAAAAGATAAAGACATCATTGGAACTAGTAGAGTTCTCAGAATAAACATCCCAGCTGTTGAACGAGAAGAAAGTATTTCAGACAGTAGTACGGATGATAGTGATGAAGAAGAAGAAAATATTGCAGACAATAGTGTGGATGGTAGTGATAATGA
>JAPMOQ010017091.1:966710-977122 GCA_026543055.1 Argiope trifasciata | reverse complement strand
AATATTTATTTCTGTACTTGCAAAACATCTTCTATTGCTAAATTATGCCTTTTTTGGGTTAGACAAAAGCGTAGAAATAATCATAAAAAAAATTAAATCAACTTTTAAAAGATTACCAATAAAGCTGGGTTTTTTTTTATTTCTTAAAATTAAAATAAAATATCAGATAGATATAACATTTCTGAAAATGCTAATAGTGATGCATGATGCATTATGATGTGTGATGCATAATATTGATGCATGGCAACAAATTTCCAATTGATTTTTATATAAGCAATAGCAATTAAGGTCCAATATAACTTGGATGGAAAGAGTAAATTTTCCCCAGTTCTGACATAATTTATTGAGCAATTTTATTTGCAATCTTATAAAGCTAAGAACTACAGCATTCTTATGATTATCATCATACGACTGGCAAAACTGTCACAAAATTGATGATTGAACTAAGCCATGCTTTAAATAAATTTTTAAAATCAATTTTTATTGAAAATAATACCATTCACAAATGATCAGACTAAAAAAATATTTACTAATATATAATAAGTTCTAGTTTTCATAAATCAAGGAAACAAATTTTAGGTTTCTTTTTAGAATTCTTCCATTTTATCTATTTTCTTTCTTGATAAAGTATATAAAACTTAAGGATTAAACTCTCTATTTACTGCTTTCACCATGTGTGAAAACAGAAAGTGCTTTCTTTGTTCTTCTTGAAAGAATTCTTAAAAGTATTTAATAATGATTTCGAAATTCAAGCACTAAATTTATATTATTTTTAATTACTTATATAAAATATTTTTGAATTATTTGAAATATGTCAAAAGCATAATAAAACTTCTTGAACAACGTAGTATAGAAACTCCCATTTGTTAATAATAGCGAGTTCCAAAATAAAGAAAAGAATTGATAATGAAATTCAGAAACAATCGTGCATAGTAAATAAAATTCTCTGGAACTAGAGTTATTTTGCTAGCATTTCTAGTCTTAAAATTAAGTTTTCCCCAACTCCATTTTGTTTAATAACTACATACAAGAAAGTATGAAAAGTGTTTTTGTAGTTCTTCTTGAAAGACCTCTTAAAAGTACTTAAAAATGATTTCGAAATTTAAGCATTTTTCCAAGGATCTTGGGACGATCATATCAGACAAATACACCGAAAATT
The DNA here is from genome assembly GCA_026543055.1 of Argiope trifasciata. Lineage (NCBI taxonomy): Eukaryota > Metazoa > Arthropoda > Arachnida > Araneae > Araneidae > Argiope > Argiope trifasciata. The sequence continues at coordinate 975,963 of JAPMOQ010017091.1, read as the reverse complement.
TCACTCGATTCAACACAACCATTCAAAAAATTGTCTGCTCCAGGCAAACAAGAAAGATATAATCTTTCTCCATGACAGTGCCAACTAAGACATTGAATGACAAACACGAGAAAACAGCAAGCATTGAATTAAGATATTTTTCATATCCACTATATTCTCCAATTCTTGGATCATCTGATTATCATGTTTCAGTTTCTACAGGTGATAAACAAGTAAAATTCGAGGAAAACATACAACAGGACTGCATGATCTTTTCACAAGGAAAGTCACGATCTATTTTCAAAAATAGAATTGACAAAATTTAGACCCAAGCTCTCAATTTAAAATCAATTACAACTGGATTAAAACAAAGAATGACTAAAGAAATGAAATCAGATATTATAGAAGATTGGGAGAAAGAAAAAAAAGCCGAACTTTATAATATAATGAATTTAGGGAAACACCAAAAAGTAAAATATGAGTGATTAAATGGACAATAAAACAATAAATTTATTCAAAAAGTTCATGAGATGTTAAAAATATCTCAGGATTATGAAAGAGAATTCAATGATATAAAGTATAAAATTCGATTTCAAAAATGTCAAAATCCATGTCCGTGTTTCCGTAGAAATGTAACCACAAAAACGGAATAAGATAATGCCGAAAGAAAACATTTGCAGACTTTCATTTATTAACCTTTTCTATAATCTATATAAATAAAAATGAATCGTCAAATTTGTTGCTAAGAGTAAAACTCGAGAACGCCTAGACCAAATCGGGTAATTTTTGTTAAGACTCAAGGAAGGTTTTTATGGAAAGAAAAACATAAAAATTGTGAAAAAATAGGGGGGAAAAAACATTTCTTTTCGCGTAGAACAACAACCACACACAAAAAGAAAGACGAGACATCGCATAGATATCCGCCAGAGTTGCCAGTAAAACGGCCTTCCTTTCTATGAAACCCACTGCACTAGAAAACAACATTGCAAATTTGTAACAGTATATATACAGGGTGTTGCCGAATTCGACCGACAAATTCAGAGGGGTAATAGTAGGCATCAGGAGGATAAAGAATCACTATACAGCATGGGGTCTCAAACGACGTTTAGGGGTGAAAATCTTTCACTTCGAATTGTAAGTAATTTGTGGTGCGCAAGGATTGCCTTAATAAAAATGAAACGTCAAATGTGTTGCTAAGGGCAAAACTCGTGAACGGCTCGACCAATTCTACTAATTTTTGTTTTCATATTTTCATTAAGGCATAAAGAAGGTTCTTATGGAAGGAAAAAAAAAGCCACTCTTCTTTTCCTATAGAAACCACAGAGTAAATCAAAAAAAATATCTGTCCCCAGCTGCTAAAAAATTGACGTTAGTCAAAACAAAACAGGAATGCCTTCGAATTAATTAAGCTATATAGGTTTTATTTATACCTGCCGAAAACAAAGTGTGAAAAAAAGGCGGGGGGGGGGGAGGCGTTGCGTGTCATCAAATAAAATATTACCGACCTACGTACGGGTCATGAAAATTATAGGAGTCATTAAATTACTTCCTGTTCGTGGCCTTCTCTCGGTTGTTTTCAATTTTTTTTTTCTCTAAAAAACCGATTGTGTTTACGTTTGGAACTATGCCTCCTATAAGACGCGGGCGCAGATATTTGGGTCGAAGAATTCAAAAAGTACATACCAGGCTAATTTTCAATCTAATCGCTCTACGCGAAGAGCTAAATGAAATTGAAAGTATTAGGATATTACAATCACATGCAAAGCGTCGTTTTCAAGATGCTTTCAATATTTCTTAAGCGACTTTCAGGTACGATGTTTCAATTGACTACAGTTCCATCTAATGAGTTGCTAATGGATCTATAAACTCAGTTTGCCCACATTGTAAGGCATTGAAATACAAAACTGAAGCAAGTGGAAAGTGTTGCGCAAATAGCAAAGTGAAATTAATGCCACTGGTTCCATCCACTATTAGAGCCATTGTACTCATTGGTTTCAGGAATTTGAACGGGTTCCATACATTTCCTTACAAATATACAAAAAATTTAACAACTTCTTCCAAATGACTTCATTTTGGGCAATTAATATTACAAGAGACATAGAAATCAGTTGATTGCACAACTAACCAAAATGATGTTGTCAACCATCCACCAGAATTCTTGAACTCTCTGGATTTGCGCCTTCTTAATCATCAATTAAAAATGGGATCGGTGATCATGATGTTGCGAAATATCAATTAACGGCGTCTATGTCACGCCACACGGATAGCAGTAAAAATATTACTGAACGATGTGATCGAAGCAACCATTCGAAAGGAAAAAGATGTTTTGATACCCCGTTTGCCAATGGTATCAACTGACGTACTATTTGAACTTAAACGACTGCAAATTCCAGGGCGGCTTGCTGTCGCTATGACCATAAATAAATCCCAGGGTCAGTCATTGAGTATTTCCAGCAACAATTTCGAAAACCCCATGCTTCTCTCATGGACAGTTGTATGTCGTCGGTTCCCGCATAGGAAAAACCGCCAGCTTTGCTCGTTTACGCGCCAGGTAATCAAAAAATATCGTGTACCATAAAACATTACAATAAAAATATAACATTATTATTGAAATTTACGAATGTGGAAACTTATCTTTGTAAGTAATCGTCGTTTGTAATTGAGACATTAAATCAATACATCTTAGTGATTACTCTGAAACTCGCTTTATTTATTTTTTCTAATGGACTGCGCATGGCCAATAACTTTTGACAGTATGAAGTCTGTCGGGGCAGTCCAACATAAACATAAAATGTGAAGCTTGCGATTTCATGACTACATAATTCAAACTAATCATTAAAACCAGGGTGTATAGTAAGAAACTACTGCAAAAATTAGGCAATTTATAAGTCCCTTAGGGAAACGCACAAATTTGCATGTGCATGTATATGTAATCCTGCGTGTTTTCAAAGCACAGGAAGTTTCCCCATTATATATTAATAGTTTTTATTAAAAATCCGTTTTTTAAATCAATATTAAATGTATATTTTTCAAATTTAAATAATTCTGTACATGCAAAATAGCTTTTAAGGGTGCCGTATACACACCACCTACAATTTTCAAGCGTACTGTTATCCTATGGAGAAACTACTAAGATCTTTTCCCGTTAGATATTGCAGTTTCTGTTTTATGAAATCAACTGCAATTGATAGAAGAAATAAAAACACAGGTTTCTGCCTAAGGAATTTTTTCTCGGACTTGTCAAAGTATTTTTTAAATATTTATTAAAATACCACATAATTTCGACAACACCAGTTTAACATTTTTATTAAAAAATCTATCATAAATAAAATAAAAGTAGCAAATATGAAACATCCGTTTGGGTATCTTCTTTCCGATGCATATAAATTTTTTTAAAAAAATGTGTAAAAACAGTATATTAGACCTGAATTGGAAAAATAGTTTACACTCCCCCACACCCCAATGCACCTTGAACTCCAACCATTCCCGGAGGAATGCACTATAACCCCTCCCTTTATCCTCTGGTTGTTTGACTTTTCTTATCTAGTTTTCACTACGTTTTCCCCTCAACATTTTCTTTCTTTCTGTCTTTTTTTTTTTTTTTTTTTTTTTTTTTACCATCACAGCTGTGGTAATCAGCACAGGGAATGGGCTTGTTGGTAATGATGGGACTGTTGAAGTAAAATACCCAGCATCCTACAGAAATATTTCTGCAGATGAGGCAATAAAAGAAAAAAAAAAATCCATTTTGGAAATTAAACAAAGATGGGAAAACAACTGTAAATAAGAACCATAAGTATTATTTTCAAGGGAGAAAACGCCTTTAAATAAAACACTTTCAAACAAAATAATTGTTTAACAGAACAAGTAAAAACCAAGTATTAAGAGCAGCTTCCAAGTGACTGAAAAATGATAATTTTGATTAATTAAAAATGAAGTGAAATTTTGGGAGTTTTACGTGATAATTTGAAAAAATATTACAGCACAAAAAGTTTTTTCAACATTTTTAAATTCAAAGAATAGCCTTATTAATAATGTCACTTTTTGCTGCACATTTTTACTTTATATTAAATAAATATTGTAAATGTATTTTACTTTAATATATATTTAATTGTTGAAATGAAACCCAAATCTCTTTCATTGTTGCGACCAATATTTCTTTTGGATTTTTTTTATGATGAAATTATGAAAGAACGGTTTATTTTTACTTAAAGTGTGGATTTCGATATAAAAATATAATTTTCATATGCTTTTATAAACTTATACTTACAATTCAGGTTTCGTTAATACGCAATAGTGAAATTTTTATAAGGTGCATCCATTTTTAAATCCTGTGACTCTTTAAAGTAAATTATTGGATGTATAAGAATCAATGTTAGTGAATTTAATTATATTAGGTGAGAATATAATCTGTAATGCGCATAAATAATGCTGAATGAAAAAGTTTTTGTATTAATTAAACTTTAATTAAAATTTAAGCGAAATTTCGACGTTTTTTTCGCTATTAACTTCCGAAAATATTATCGCACAAACATGGTTTTTTCATCAATTTAAAGATAAAAAAATTAGTTTTTAATGGTATCAGTGTTTTAATGTATAACTTAAGTTACTGTTTTAACGAATTTTTAAAGAAATATTTTAACCATATTTTTTTATCACGTGACTGGATAAAATAAAACAATGCCGGAAGTTCAAATAAAGAAAACTATCATCGCAAATAAATCTAAAGAAATGTAACTTTTAGCACGTGACTGGATAAAATAAAAGAAATATAAAATGTGATAATTTCTAAAAAAAATAAATGCAAAGCAAAGGTTTCTATAATCATTTGCAATATCTAAATAATTAATTCAACAAATCTTCTTTATTTAGGGTAAACTTGATTGAATTTAGACAGGATATGCATTGAAATCCCGACTTAATGGTATATTTCTATAATCGTTAGCAATATCTGTATCATTAATTCAATAATTTTTTTACATTATAAAATATGATAGTTTCTAAAAAAAGGAATGCAAAGCCAAGATTTCTATAATCGTTTGCAACATTTTAAATCATTTATTGAATAATTTTTTTCCCTTTTTCGCTTTCTTTAAAAAAAAATTAATATTTTGGCAACATCACCAAAAAAATATTTTAGAACGCATTACTCATGGCGAACCAGCTGGTCGCCAAAGGCGGCTAGTTATACAATAATACCAAATGGCTTGAACGGAAAGTTCAGCGTGGAGCGCATGCGCCCCACACGGCAGGTAACGTGTTAAAAAAAATAATTTTTATGAATTTGTCAAAGTGAAAACGGCGTATTTTGAAAATGGAAAAAAGATCCTCGCCAAAAAATTAAGTGAACTTTTATAAGATCAAAAATACAAATCTGAGAATTTTTAATATTTCTTAATAGTAATAAACTACCTGTTAATTAGAATGGATGCACCATTTCTGAAAATGTCAACATTGATGTTGGAGCTTTGTATGGCCAAAAAATGTGCATTCAATTTTTGTGTATACAGCATCAAATAAGATTCGACATCTTGAGATGGAAAGGTAAATTTCCTCCAGCGCGAAATCTCTATACTTAGCAAACTAGAACATTCTTTTTTTTTTTCTTTCACAGCTTTATAACGTATTCCAAGAGGGCCACCGTCATTAGATTCGCTACCAAACTGACAATAGAAAAATTCCATTTTCTAATTCAGTTTTTAGATTAAATTTTTAAAAGGAAAAAATAGCCTAATTATAACAAAATATTCTTTTCCTGCTTCTTAATTCTGTAATTCAGAATGATCCCCTCCCCCTCTTAAAAAAAACCATTTCAAAAATTTAATAAAAATCTACCGGTAAAAATATAAAATTTCACACTTTTTTTTAGCTTTAAAAAAATTACAGAAAAATGTGATTGTGAGTTTTCTGAAAAAATGAAATGAATGAACAATTCCTATTTTTCCTAAATAGCAGAATCAAATTTTAAAAAATCAAAGATGCCAGCTCCATAGTTAGAAGCAAAAATTAGAATAAAAAATGCCAGTATAATAATTTTTTTCAGATGATTTCATCATTAGATACAATTCTGGAAATAGTTTTAATATATAACAAATTATTTATATAAGTATATAGATATACATAAACATATATAGCTACACACACAAACTTTTCAGTTCTAATATTTCAGAATGGAAAATACATCTGAATAGAATTGTTCACATTTTGTTGAAAACGATCTCCAAAATTAAGAATATGTATTTTCTATTTTTATATACTACTTTCAAATACTTTTTAATTCACTTCTTGACAAAATACCATGTAAAGCCAATAAAAATAAATGCTGAATTCCAATTTTGCCACCAAGCAACCATTCAGCAGATATCAAAATTATACAACATTTTTTTCCAATCGCTAGAACACACTTTTTTTATATAAATTATACTGCTCATCTACATAATACAATAAAATAAGTAAATCCTAATAAATGCGAGAATTGTGCCATAATACATTGTGCGCATGGCATAATTATATTTCACAAAATTAATATTAAACAAACCTAAATAATATTGCAATTAAAAAGTAAATATGAAATAAATTTAACTTGGAAGAATTTTTACTACTCTATTATAAGGAAATACCTGATATTATTGCTTATTTTATTTTATCAAGTTGAATATTTTTGTTTACAGCAATTACTTGCATAATTCAAAAAGCTTCATGATAAGAAGTATATATTATGTTTTAATACCCATTATACAGTGACTCTTTTTCTTTCATTAGAGTCAATCTCCACTGAAAAATCACAAAACTCCTAAAGAAGCTTTAACAATTTACTTAAACTTCTACAGGTCTAAGACAAAAGTTAATCAGCCCCTAACTAGGGTATTCGAATAAATCTGAATGACCAGAACACTCCAAGAGTATTGTCAGGAACTATAATTAAGTCTTAAGATACAGCACCTGCTATGCTTCAATGTTTTCTATAGAAGGTATATCCTGTCTTTGCTAGGGGACAGCCCACCTCACACCATTTCTTTACCCAGCAGAGTAATGAGAATGAAACATCATGCCAGAAGTTTCTCATCCCCATTTTTTGAGGCGTCCCCAAGGGGGATCTTCCTATAAGTTAAAGGTGCCTTGCTTTCTTAGGAAATGTTTTTTTTATATATTTTTTTATCAACAGTTGATCTTGGAAGATCATGCGATTCTTTACATGGCATCTAAGACTTGGAATTACTTTTTTTTAGCCTTTCAATGTATTTCAGTTTAAAATATAATGTACTAATAATTGGTTCCTATGGTGCTACAACCTCAAAAGTGGCATTTGGAACACATATATCCTCTGTTTATCTCAAACATATTCTCATTATTGCCTGCCATATCGTAAAAAGTAAGGTAATAATATATATATATATATTAATTATTGTTTTGATTTGGTTGTCTTATTTTGTTAATTTAGATTCATTTGTATTTTAGTTGTAGCTGAATTTGCACTCTCCAAATACAATAATTGATTTAAAAACTTTAATTTTTAATTCTTAAACTTGTTTGAACCAGAAATGATTTTTAGTTTCAATTCTGGTTTTGGTTTCGTTTTCGTGGTTAGTTCTGTTTCTGTTTCGTTTAAATAATTCTTTCATTATGGTATTTTGGATTTGTTTCATTAATTGGCTCCTATTCATTTACCTTTCATTTTGTGAACTTTTAGCATGTAATTCTGAATTGAGTTTTAATTTCGATTTCGACCTAGTTGGTTTCGTTTTATTTTTTGTTGACCAAGAAATGGGTTCTGATTGTTTTAATAATTTTATGATCATATTATATAAGCCAATGAGTCAATAGGATTATGCATGATCATTAATTTCGCAACATTATTGAATAAAATTATAAGCTTTAAAAAAACTGTAGATTATCTGAGAACCTGAATGGTATAAAAATGCAAATTCCAGAAAAATAAAATCAATAAAAAAAATTTCTAGAATAATTTTTATTAACAGCAACAGTCTACTTATGCAAATGTGACTTAATAAACAGTATATTTCTGCATTTACAAGTTAGCTTGTAACACAAACCTTTTTTTTTTTTTTTTGCATATTAAAGAACATTTTTTTTTCAAGCTGAAGTTTTTATAAAAAGAATATTTTAAGTAACAACTCCAAATAATTAACAGTTTACTGCATGAGCTTTATTTTTATTCTTCATAAAACAACTCAATACATAGAATATTTTATATACACTATGCTTTTATTAAATCAAAAAAATTTTCAACTGAAATATCAGCTTGCTTCATCGTGAACTCGATTTTTTTAATATTATTTACAAATACTTTTGATTTTTAGATAACACACAAAGGATATTCCTTTTCTATAATTATCAGTCATTAATTCCAAAATCTACCATTTTGTAATTACAATTAAAATTTTACTGAGTAAGAAAAATCTTGCATTGTAATCTAAACAGTATTTTGTAGGTTATCACTTATAAAAAGATATTTTACTTTTTAATTCACCACTAAAGGCCAAAATTACTTTAAATAATAAATTTTTTATAAAATCATAACAATAACATGTAAAAATAACGATTATTATAATAGAAAATAATATCAAAATAAGCTATAGAGCAGGGGTGACCACACTTTTGGGATCTGTGATCTACTCCACAGTTTAAAAAAAATCGAAGGCGGTCTACCAAAGGCAGAGCTAAATTAATGTAACACACATGTTTGTATATTTATTTTCGGTAGCAAGAAAAAATGGTAAATTGTCTAATTTTTCCAAAAAACTTAATATTAATATTTACAATAAAAATTTACTGAACGAAAATAATCAAAGTATTCATACATCAAAAATTTAGTTTAAGTTTAGTTTAAATTTCATTCATTAATTCTGTGTCATAAATTAAATTGCTAATATCTGAGGTCATTATCGGGATGGTCGCGCGGACTACCTAAAATGTCTTCGCGATCGACATCTTGGCCATCCCTGCTATAGAGCATATGTTACAGTAATAATAATACAAAAAGTAATTGCTTTTCCCCCATATGATTTATAAAGATTTTTCAATTAAAATAATCAAAATTCTAAAATTAATAACAATTAGCCTATATTCGAGGGTGCCCAATGATTCTGGCCAATATGTAATGGCGGCCATACAAATTTCGTAACATTTTGGCCGGGGCCGCCATTCTTGTTTGCAGGATGTGAAGTGCTAACAGGTATGGCGCCAAATAAAAATCGCCAAAGGGCCACGCTCCCGGTAAAGGGCAACTCATTTGGTAAACGTCAACCAACTC
>JAPMOQ010017091.1:934574-966700 GCA_026543055.1 Argiope trifasciata | reverse complement strand
TATCATTTATAAAAATATGTTTAACTTTTCAATTCACCACTAAAGGCCACCATTACTTTAATAAATTTTTGATAAAATCATATCTATAACATAATTTAAAAATAACCATTATTATAATAGAAAATAATATCAAAATAAGCTACAGAGCATATGTTGCAGTATTAATAATACGAAAAGTAATTGTTTTCCCCCATATGATTTATATAGATTTTTCAATAAAAATAATCAAAACACTAAAATTAATAAAGGTCAGCCTATATTTGAGGGTGCCCCTTGATTCAGGCCAATTTGTAATGGCGGCCAAACAAATTTCATTATGCTTTGGTCGCCATTCTTGTTTGACCGATGAAACGCGCTAACAGGTATGGCGCCAAATAAAAATCGCCAAAAGGGCACGCTCCATTTTTATCGGTAAAAGTCAACCATATGGGTGCCCCTTGAATTTCTGGGCATTATGTTGATGCCAAGAGAATTTTCGGTCGGTAAACCTACAGTCACGTCGATGAAAACTATGGAAACCAGAAGTAGTGCTTCATCGCTGAAATTTGTCGCCAATCGAAGAGGCACTCAAATCTACACTAGAACCAATTTAATAATCTATTGACTAACTATCCTTGATATTAATGCATTATTAACTCAAGAAAGACATACTCGTGCCAACATTATAAACACTCAACAATTTTTAAAAGTAAAATAAATTTGATTTGATAATGTCATAAAGAGAATGAATGAGGGGGGGGGGACAGCAGCTTAAATTTTAAGATTTCCAATAACAAACCGAATTTATTTTAAAAATACATCCTAAAATTAACCCTAACGTAATCCAACACTAAAATAAAATAAGTATATTTAAGTCCCACAAACCTGTTTGACAGTTAGGATGGCTACATAAACATAACAAGAATCAGCTGATTGCCGGTACGGAGAAGAGAAGAACAAGTTTCAGAGATACTGTTCTTCGAACGCCCAAAATCGCAATGCTGAAGATGACGCGTCGCTCAAGCATAAAAAGAAGAACCATAGCTGGGAAGTTGAGGAGTTTTCCTACTGGCTGATGCCACGAAATAAATGAGGCTTGGCCAGTGTTGCATCTAAGTTCGTTTCAGAAGTGCTTCGATATATCAGGCCCTTTAAATCTACCAGATTTCTTATTTAATTTGGTGAATTACTCAAAAGATGATAAAATCCAGCTGCAAATACAGTCATTTTTATTTTAAAATATTTATTTAATTTAAAAGCAGCATATTTTATACAACATATTTATTACAACACATTCAAATCACAGTTATGTATAATGCTTATAAAATACAGTCAGTTACGAAGCTTATTTTATATTGATAGAGCAAGAGCTGGCAGGCTAGTGAACACTCCGTTCACTTCAATTTTTTTGAAACGTGGACGGCTTTCTTCACATCCTCCCCACTTTTTAAGTGATTACTGCAACTCAAAACCATACATAGATTGGTTCAATTTATCAAGCTTATTGTGTGCTTTAATACATCTGCCAGATCGTGTAAATTTACATTCGGTAGCTTAAGTAATGGAGGGAAAGTGAGAAAAATCGCTCTTACATATAGTATCATTTTGGATACTTTTAGTAAGAGAATCTATTTCATTAATGTTTGATTCTAGTTGAAAAATTCGTTGCACAGGTCTCAGAGACTGTGTTTTTACTTTAAAGGTACGAATTTTTCCGTTGCGAAGTGGCAACATGTCTACCACTAACGCTAAAGGGCAATTCAAATGTTACTGTCGTCTCCTATTAATACAACTTCCCCAATCTTGGGTCATGAATTTTTTTTGAATTAATAAAGTCAAATATTTCACAATAATAATTTGACATTCAGATATCTATCATCACACTTTTTAACTTTTAACACACTTTTTTTCATCTTTTAATACATAATAAGAGGAAAGAAAATTACTCAAAGTTATAACTTCAAATGAAAACAAAAAATCCACTTCATACTTGACGGAGATCGTTACTGACAGACTCATCTACTAAAGCTCTGTGGATGAAGGTTTAAATATCATGCGCATAAGTACATGACACGTGACTTTTACGTCACATGAATTGACCCTATTGGGTCAATTCACTGTCATACCACTGTCATATACCAAACAAATCTCTTCTGTTCAATTTTCTGTTCTACGCATATAGGGATGTTTGTCGATAACGTTGATGAAAGCATTGATGTTAAATGCTACTTTAGTCGCATAATTAAAAACCTTTGATTATTTTAAAAAGAAAAATAATATTTTTAATTATTTTCTCCGAATTTTCGTAGTAATGTAATTTTATTTCTTATATAAAAATTTTAATTAGTATTTACAATTTATTAGTGTTTTTGTATAATTAATTAATATTAATTAATTATATATTTTTAACTAATTAGATACCGTTTTATTCTTTCCTTTCTCGCATCCTTTTTCTTTTTTTGTTCAAATTATACATTTTGACAAATGGCTATGACAACCTTTTTTGAAAAATTACATATATTCTTTTTCCATATATTATTAAAATGTCATTGAATGTTGAATTTTATGAATATAGTTATTTTAAATAATTATTATTCTGAAATAAGTTGACATTTGAAAGCTTAATAATGAAATTCTTACATTTTTTCTTATGTTGTTATTTTTATTAATATTGAGACTTTGAAATTTTCAGTTCGCTCAGAGGAAAGAACATGAAACTCAAATTTGTATTTATTGAATAAATTATGGTTAAAATTTTAAATTATACCATATGAAAGGTATAGGTGCCATTTTTTAAATCTATGCAACTTATGAATCAGTTATTTCAGTTAATTTGTAGAAATCGTTAAAAACAAACAAGATTACAGCTTCATAATTTTTATTTACACATTTATATATATATATATATAATACATATGATAACTATTTCGAAAAAAATCGATCAAATGGATGTTTCAGTGTAATCACCTTTTAAAAATAACTCAAAAATTATTTATTATTTAAGGCATTTAGTATGAATATAAACATAACATGACAAGAATGTCAAAGTAATTAATTTATTCAACAGAAACATTCTAGATACTAAAAAACAGTTTTTTTAATCACCAATAAAAACACAATGTCAAGCAATATACTTATAAAGCAGAATGTTTTTGAAATGCATTTTAAAATGCTAAAGTTACATTGATAAAAATTACATTGAATGAGTATCCTAAAATAAGACAAAAACATACAATGCAATAAATTTAATAAACACGAATTAGGTTATGATAAATATATATAAATATAGAAATTAAATAGGATATAAAGAGGAGTTGGAAGAAACACTTTAATGTTTTTGCACAGCTTTATGATTCAAGATATATTAAAGAAATATAAAAAAAGGGTAAAGTATCTGTGTAGTGATAAAATTGGAAATAAAAAATGTATAATAAATGCTAATATGGAAACTGATTTTCAATGAAAATACCTGCATTTTCTAAAACAGAAATCATTGAGATGCATAATGGTACAGTATATTATAACAATCAATTTCAGTTTAAATACAAGAAGCAAAAATGATAGCAATCAGAAAAAAAAACACTGATGAGAATAAACAGATTTATTACACGACATATTTTGTTATTCCGGACACTAGTGCACATTATTGTCTCGTGGTTATGTTACGCGGCTATGGACCCAACGGACCCGAGTTCGAACCTCAAGAATCGCAAGGTCTTTGAAAGCTACACAATAAGTAAGTAATAAAAATACTAAATTAGCATAATAGAAACATGTATAAGGGAAAGTCCCTGCAATATATGAGTGCATTTTAATTCTTGAAATAGCTCTTACTATTGAAACCCTTACTTTATATATCTTGCAGTTATCAATTCTTTCAATAATATTAAATTGAATACAGTCCTTAAAAAATTTAGGACATTTCAATTTATAGTATATTTTTTGTAGTTCTTGTTCTTTTTGGAAACCTTTATCTGTCATCATAATATCATTCGATTCTAATACATCCGTCAAATGACTTTTAATAAAAAGTTGCTGGTTAGATATGCTGTCATAGTATAAAAATTACTGGAACACTATTGGTTTCAGTTTACAATAGTTAGTAAATGGGCACACATTGAATGAATTCTTCAAAATGAGCGAAGCATATTACCGACTTCGAAGAAGGCTTGCAACTTTCTATTCCAGTGCTGACAACCCAATTCAGGATTGTTGAAAAGAAACTAAAAAAAGTCATTTTACGAGTCAATCACTCTTGAGTTGCACATCAAAGTATCCAGAACTAAGCCAGTATTTCATCTTTTAACATATAATAAAAGAAAAGAAAATTACTCAACGTTATAATTTCAATTGTAAACAAAAAATTCTCGTCTTGGAGGAAAATGTTAATGACAGAGTCATCTTCTAAAGTGTTGTGGATGAAAGTTTAAAGGTCATACGCAGAAGTGCATGACATGTGACTTTTACGTCGCATGAATTGACCCCATTACATTGAAAAAAAAAATTAAATTTGTAACAAAAGTAGTAAAATTACATTACTACAAAATTCGGAGAAAATAGCTCATAATATTAATTTCTTTTTAAACAAAAAACAAAAACAAGATTTAAAAAAAAATACGTCACATGAATTGACCCCATTCTAGAAAAAGGAGGGAGAAGGGGAAGACATTTTTCAAAGCTTAAAGCAAGTTCGAGTATGTACCAAGCACATTTGGTCATTCTTCTTCGATGTCAAGGAAGAAGACAGTTCGAAGTACTGTTCTTTCAATATTCTGAGAGACCAGTTTTGGACGATTTTCCTCATTTAGGGGAAAAACGCGGAAGGATAAGTGCATCTCTGGAATTCTTTGTCAGTCTTTCACCTTGATTTCCACCCTATTTGACACTTTTTGTTCCATTTTTTTCTCACCTGTATGTGAATATCGTGTCATTTCTGATCGTATTATTTTAATTCAGTCTGCGAGTAATTCGAGTTCATTTTATTGTTAAATGTGAGAATCCCCTCCTTTTTTCTTTCCTTTCAACCCCATGTTAACAAATTAAATCCATCCTAACGCATTCACAAAAGTGCGTATGGTTTTAGAATCAGCTGTCAAACAATATATGTTCACATTTGTTGATAAACTGCAACTGATGAAATTCAATATATTCTTTGTTTCATGGACTACTAATTTTTTGTTGTCTGATTAATTTGTAGTAGTTTTTTTGTGGTGAAAGACTGATTACGCGATGATCAATATTTCTGTTGTCATTCCGTCTATATTTCATTTCGAACTTAATGGATTTTTTTAAGTAGTTGGAATCGGTTTTAATTTATAAAAAAAATCTGTTCTAGGAAAAGAAATATTAGAAACTGGAGGCAGAAACAAAAGCAATTCCTCTTTCTCTCTGATTTATCGATGAACATATGACTGGAGAGCAATAGTTTTAGTGAAACGATGGAATATACCTGCTTTTATTATCAAATGTGTGCAGTCTTCTCTAAGTTAATAGTAAGTGTGGGTGATATCATCAATTTTTGAAGAACAACTAATAAATTTCAACACCAATATATATATATATATATATATATATATATATATATATATACCATAAAATTATTAAAACAATCAAAACCTTTTTCATGGTCAACAAAAATTAAAACGAAACCAACTCGGTCGGAATCGAAATTAAAATTCAATTTGGAATTACACGCTAAAAGATCACAAAATAAAAGGTAAATGAAATAGAACCAATTAATGAAACAAATCCAAATTACTATAATTAATAGAATTATGTAAACGAAACAGAAACGGCACTAACCACGGAAACGAAACCAAAACTGGAATCGAAACTAAAAATCATTACTGATTCAAACAAGTTTAAGAATTAAAAAAGTTTTTGTTTTTAAATCAATCATTGTATTTGGTGAGCGCAAATGCAGCTACAACTAAAATACAAATGAATCTAAATTAATTAACAAAATAAGCTAAGCAAAAAAGAATTTATATATATATATATATATATATATATATTGTATGTAACACTAAATAAGAAACTGAATTTGATTCGACTTTCTATACCTATACCATCATCAATACAATAAGGTGGTAATGGTGGGGCATCGATGTTCCCTGAGCCAATCTTGTGGAGCGTCTTTGGACAAAATATTAGAGTGTTTGAACATTTTTTAAAAATAAAATAAAGCGATAAAGCGGAAAAAAAGGAAAGAAAAGAAAAAGCTGCATCATCTGTATTTATCAAGCCCCAGATGACGACAGAGGACAAAAAATATCACTCTAAAGGTGTTATTTACTGTATCATCATGTTATTAAATATCACTTAATTTTTTGTCAGTTCGCTAAAACACAAGAATTTATGATGATATTTTAAGAAAATGCATACAAAGCAGAGAAATCTGAAGACCCCATGGCGATACAAATTTTTAAGGAAAATACACCTCCCAACAGTGGCTTAGCTTGGTAAGTGATACCCAAAATATAGTATGAATTTTTCATCTCAAGTGTTTATGACCTCCGGTCTCTACGCCACTGCCCGACACAGTGGCGGATTTTCGATGTGCCCGAGGGTCGCTAATCGGAGAGAGGCGTAAGAAGATCAATTTTAAATTTTTTATTTTCCTGGTTGTGAAATAAATAAATAAGTAGAATATACAAATTCAAACGATAATAAAATATAATATTAACATTTTATTAAGCACAACTGATTCCGTTCCTTAGATATGTCATTTTGTTGACTTATTTATTAAAATATCTATAAACAGTAAGTTTCAGTGATTTTGCGTCTATATGTGAATGCCGAATAGTCTGGTGTCATTAAATAAATGAGCTAAATGCATTTTCATAAATAAAAAAACTATTTATTTAAAATAAATTATTGTCGTTTAAAAATTTGTTGAAATATAAAATTACGTCAAATTTATTAAAAGAATGGCTTCATAATGTGCTATGTTTATGACCATTAAGCCCCTAAATCCGCCTCTGTTTTTTCGACCGAAATTCTGGATTTGCGATTACTTGTATACGAAAATAAATAAAACATATAGACGTTAAAATATTTAGTTACAAATACTAACAATAGATGACGCCACATCTGCAAAAACAATCGTGGCTCCGTATTTGGGTTGTTTTTATCCGCTTACAAGAGCGTGGCTCTGCTTGTAACAGGTTAATCCATTATCATCTCGGAAGGGAGGGAGAAGGTGCTAGCCTTGCTGTCGTCGATTCCTTATCCTCTGAGCGGCATGGTAGGGTGACGGTGATACTGAGGAAAGGAGTGGGATCAGTTGGTGTTATTGAAAGAGGCCTAATGTTGGGTGGTGGTTTTGGTACTCAGATATCGGAAAGCTCTTGAATGAACTGCTGTGTAAAAGATGTGCTGTTTTCTATCAGTTGCTTACTTAAATACTAAATCTTTCAATTTGCATTTATAACTAGAGATTACCTTTGCTTAAAAATGGGGAATTGTTTCAGCCGCTCTACCAACAAGAATGTTAAAAAAGGAGAATCAGTGGGAGCTCCATCTGTGGAAAGAAATATTGACAATGGACCAACACCGATAAGTGTTCTTGTTCCTGTCCAATCTCATGAACCTACAAGCATTCGACATCAAGATGCAATCGCCAGAAGTGGTCCTATGTTACCTCCTGTCCCTATAAATCAGGAAAATTTAAGTGGACATAGCGCCAAAGTATTTGTCGCCTTGTATGATTATGATGCTCGGACAGATGAGGACTTGAGTTTCAAGAAAGGGGAGCATTTAGAAATTTTAAATGACACACAAGGAGATTGGTGGTTTGCCAGATCGAAAGCGACGAAGAAAGAAGGCTATATTCCTTCAAATTATGTTGCTAAATTGAAATCCATCGAAGCAGAACCGTAAGTCCAATTTCAAAACAATATCTTGTTTACTTGTCTGCATCGAAGTTTAATTAATAATTTAAGGAAATTTTCTGCTGTAATATACTCTGCTCTTTAAAAAAAATTGTTATTCTAATTCCTTTATTTTTTATAATAAATTATCTTAAATATTTTTATTTTGATGGGAAATAAAAGTAAATAAAACTTATTTATGACCATATCGTTCAGTGTAATTATGTGCACTATTACATAGAGAGAGATAATTAGCTTATTTTTAAATATGTAAGTTAAATGCAATCTGTAGCTTTATTTTTTGATTGTAGTTTGAATTAGTCGCAAGGTTTTAACATTGAGATCATGTTTTCTACCATCAGCAGATATTTGTACAACTACCATACGTAATTAATTTTAAATTTTGCTGTGCATGTTATACAGCATAAATATTAAAAAGGATACATATAAATCTCAATATGATACTAAGAAATATTTTCGCAAAATTAAATTTTTTTATATAGCTTTTCTTGCTTATTATTGTTTTAGCATGCTTTTAAAACTGTTTTTATATTCTTAAAATTATTCGGCGTTAAGTTGTGAGATGAATTCTCAGAACTTGTTATTATATATAAGAATCAAGTGTA
The DNA here is from genome assembly GCA_026543055.1 of Argiope trifasciata. Lineage (NCBI taxonomy): Eukaryota > Metazoa > Arthropoda > Arachnida > Araneae > Araneidae > Argiope > Argiope trifasciata. Next base: position 958,224 of record JAPMOQ010017091.1, on the reverse strand, counting down.
TTCAGCCTAACTAAAATTTGTTAATTTTATTCTGAACTGAAATTTAAATATTGATTGCAAAATTATGTTAAAAATTTTCTTAATTGGTTAAATTTGTTCTTTGGTTTAAGAGTTTAATGATTCTCATTTAAACTTAGATGTTTTTTTTTAAATTTTAAATCTAAAATAACAATACAAATATTTATTTCTTAGTTGCATAAGGATTTATTAAGTATACCAAAGCAGAATTGTTTTTAATTTCTTCACAGCAATATTTATGTTTTAATCAAAAACAGAAAATACTAATGATTTTTTTTAAATTTCTACTGATAATTTGTTTCTACTTTTGAAAGTTCAGATTATGCGGAAGCTAATAAGAGTGATCTTTTTACTATGTGAATAGTCTTAAATGTGTATGGTTTATTTCATAATATTTGTTAAATTATATGGCCTTCTCCTTTGACAATTGAACAAGGCAATTAATTTATCTTGAATTATAATTTTCCTACTATTAATAAAACCACAATGGATCTTTTATGTTTCATGATATATATTCTTAAGAAATATAAAACTACCAATAAATAATTCAACATGTCATTACACTTATCTCTAAACACAGTCAATTTTTTAAAAAAAATTCTAAGATAAGATAAAATTGCAACATGAAATTATCCAAACGGCTTTATGTTTATTCTAATTTGTTTTCATATCAACTATATTTTTTTATACAAGGCAGGATTTATTAATTCTAACGTCATAAAAATATTGAAAGATTATTTTATTTCTAATTTTTATTTCATATTCGTTTGTTATATTTTAAAGAGTGAGATTTATTATTAGATAGCCTATAAATTAACTATTGATTGAAAAGTAGCTGACAACCATTTTTTCTTTTTGTCTGTATTGACTTTTACTGACTATTTTAGAAAAAGACTGTCAAGCATTGTTTTTATGTTAATGTAGAAATTTTTGTTTGCAAATCATTAACAGTTGAGGGTTTGTTTGAACTTGTTTTTAATAATAATTTAAATGGTTAAAAACAATTATTAGTTATACAGCCATCTCAGCATTTAAGAATCTATTTAATTACAATTTTGAAGTACAAGATAATTTTCTTTCGATCTAGTTGGATTTTCAGCATGTTTTTCTTTTTGTCTCATTGTTGTAGCTCAGAATCTCATTTTGGATAATTTTCTTTCATGATCATGATATTAGGAGAAACTATGCCTGAAAATAATACTTAAATATTGCTTTAAAATTTTTTTCTATCTTGTTCCATTTCTAGTGTGATTTTCTTTTTGTAGTATTGTTATAGCTGGAAATTTTGTTGGTGATAATTTTCTTTAATAGTCATGATGTTGGCAGATTGAGTCACTAAAATAATACTTAAACATATCATTACTGTGTTTCTATCTTCCTATAATTTATGAATCATAATATTGCTTTAAAATTTTTTTCTATCTTGTTGGATTTCTGGTGTGATTTTCTTTTTGTAGTATTGTTATAGCTGGAAATTTTGTTGGTGATAATTTTCTTTAATAGTCATGATGTTGGCAGATTGAGTCACTAAAATAACACTTAAACATATCATTACTGTGTTTCTATCTTCCTATAATTTATGAATCATAAATGTAATTTGTGGTTATATATATGTATATCTATATGTAGACATTAAACTTAAATAAGTTTGATTAAGTTCTAGGAGAAAGTATATTATTAGAAGAAACAATATGAGATTGTCATTTTTAATCACTGATAATGTTTGTTTCTTTTCCATTTTTAAATAGCATAATAAAACTGACATTTACAGTCAAAATTATCTTCTAATTATAAGACATTGAAACAAATTAAAAAATATTATATAGAATAATATTTATTTTAGCCATTTCAGCATCTTATATTTTTATTTTCAATATTATTGGACTTTGCATATATCAAACATCAGCTCATCCCATCAATTTTTTTAAAATGTAGTAACTATTTTCTTGCATATAGAAAAATCTATATTATTTTTTCATATTTCATGTTCAAAATTTCAAATATTCCTGGTTTTTTAAATACAAATAGCTCTTTATATTGTTTAAAGCTGTATCAAGAGAAATAATGTTTGTTGGATATTATTCTCTTAAAAATTTTTTAATTTGTTTTTAAACATACATTTAACATATGCATCTCAAAAATGGTATTGTAGTTAATTTTTGTTCTTATTATTTATAACAATCAAATTAGTTGGGTGAGACAATGTGTATTTTCTGCGATTTTTTATAGTTTGAAAAATATCAGAATGAGGTCTGAAACAGTGGGAATTACTGAAGTACTCTTGCACACACAGAAAAAAAAAGGTCCCACTAATATGAAATGAAGAATTTAGAAAAATTCTTTAGGTTTCAATGAGTATCCTTCTTTTTCAAAAAGGATCAATAATTAAAACCATTTAATAATCACAGGTGCATGCTATTTCTAATATTCTTTAAGTCAATCAAACAAGTGCTCAGAATGCCTCTAACTGTTGTCTTCCAAAATTCAATAATTAAACTTATTAGACTTTTGAAAATAATGTTATTTTATCTTAAAAGTTTTAGGCTGTAATTCTTTAATTTGGTGTCAATGTAATTTTTTATTGGAAGTGCTTAAAAATGTCATATATGAATTTTAACCTGTTCAAGAAAATCTATTTTTTAATAAAATCAGATTGTTATTTTTTAAAATTTCAAAATAGTCAGCCAGACAATTTTACTATCTATAGCCTTTCATGTAAATTTCTCAAATTTTCTTTTATTGATGAAATAATTAATTCATTCATCATAAGTGAGTAATTTGTTTATGGGTGAATGATTTGTCAAACGTCACTAACCAAGGAGAGACTAGAAGTTGTTCTATCAAGCAAAATCCTGTCTAACAATTATCCAACTGTGGATGTAATCTTTGATAATCTACCAATAGTTTTGGGTAAGGTATTATATCAAACCTTATCTAAATATATATAAAAAAATGTAAATATGTATCCTAAATGTTTGATATTTTGATTGAAGTTAATTTTAACATGTCATGTTAGAAGAGGATAATTTAGATGATGAATAATGAATTCAAGTAAGGTCACACAGAACGGGGATCATCAAACCTGATGCAACTTTACTTTTTTCTGTTTTATTCAGCATTTGCAACCAAAAATAATTGAGAAAATCATTTTGTGTAAATAAATTTATAAAGATTTACTAAATGATTATTTTTGTGCTAAATTTTCTTGTGGATAATAGTGTGCACTTTCACATTGCTTCAAGCTTAGAAACAGGGCCATTAATAGAAAGTCTTTTAAAAGTCCTGACAAAGTAGGAGTAGTACAGATATAAGAATGATAAATCAAGCTAAGATATTTGAGTTTTATAAAATCCAAGTTAAAAATCGGACATACAGAAAGAAAAGAACATTCTTAACAATTAATTTATATTAGCTTATCAAATTTAACTTTGTCATGTATTAGCTTGAAACTATGTGAATACAAGTTCTGTATGACATTTTAAAAAGCTTAAAATAAACAAGTAAATAAATAAATATAAAAAATGCAAATATATGTAAAGATTAAACTATAATTTTAATTGCAGCAGTTCAAAAATTTGAATGTACTTATATGACTGTAGTTCTTAAATAAATGTATTTGATTCCACATTTCTACAACACAGATTTCTGATTATTTGAAACAAAGAAAATGTATATGAAAGATATCATTTTTACATAGTGCTTACTGTAATAAGAAAGGTTTTCATATCTTCATATTTGAAGAAAGCCAACATTACTGCAATTCAAAGTATTTTTATATTAATTAGTCAATAATTTATGTATTGTTTTTTCTTAATTGTTAATTCTACATTTTATAGCATTTGCTATCCATTAAAATTCTCCATTGAAACCTTCTACTGGTAGCTTTGCTTCAACATTATCAACATTAAAATTAAAGCCATTGTATTTTAGTATCCTATTTCTATTTTTATGACTTGTAAATATTAAAATTTTGGACCATGGAGGGTTTCTGTATTTTTTTATTTTTAAATGCAATGGGTTGTTTTTTTAAATATAGCTTTGTAAATTATGCTAAATCACTCCGTTGTCAAGAATTTCATTCGCACTACTTAACCGAATCTCATTTGATAGCAGTTATTGATAAACTGCTTTATTATTATTTATTTATTTGGTGTGTTTTTTTATATATACGATTCCAAATGAAATAATCTCATTTCTTTAGGGCTGCCGAAAGCACTTTGAATAGCTAGTTGTATTCATTCTTTTAAGTATTTATTTTAAAGAAAGGTCAAAAAGATAACATTGTAGCATTTACAATAATATTAAAAAATATATATGTAGCATTTTTTGATATACTTCTTTAAGCTAACTTGTTTATTCTCCTGTCGCATAGAAATTACAATATTTACCGTTGAATAGTCAGTCAATTTTCAATACGAATGAAACACGGAGGTTGTCACGTCATCAGAAATTCGAATGGCAGAGGAAAAAAATCGTTTGTAAGAAAAATGATTTTCTGTCGAATTAAAAATATCATGTTTTAATGGGTAATATTTCATGTTTTATCAAAATAATTGGCATTTAGAGTTATTCGGGGGAAAAAACCACCTCGGTATTTTAATTAATTCGTGTGTCGTTATTAATAATGACTTCATTCAATATATATAATACTTTCACGTGAAATATTTTTATTTCAGAATATTAAATGTGGATGCATCCGGGCTGTTGACTTGTTGCAGTATTAGTCAAATACAACGAAACCTTGGAATTCATTGTCGTTTAAAAAATACAAATGAATGCCATCAATGCCAGTTTTTAGGAAAAATAGTATACTTTATTACTATAATAAACATAGTCATTAAGATTAAATTTTCAGAGGTTTTTTTGTAGAAAATTACATTTTGGACTCATCATGAAAAAATATTAATGTAGCTTCTCCTATATAATTATATGCGTCTTTGACCTAAGTAAAACAGGCCGGCAGTATTTGCATTGTTTAATATAATTTTTGATGTGTGTCATCAATGCCAGTTTTTAGGAAAAATAGTATACTTTATTACTATAATAAACATAGCCATTAAGATTAAATTTTCAGAGGATTTTTTGTAGAAAATAACATTGAATAAAATATACATTTTGGACTCATCATGAAAAAATATTAATGTAGCTTCTCCTATATAATTATATGTGTCTTTGTCCTAAGTAAAACAGGCCGGCAGTATTTGCATTGTTTAATATAATTTTTGATGTGTGTCAATCTGCCATTTTTTGCCCCTCCTAGTTTCCCCGCCTTATGAAAATTCCACCTTCGCAAACCTTGAGATTATCTAGTTGAGAAATTTGTGTAGGATTTTCTACTTCAACTTAAGAGGCAACGAAAGATAAAAACTCTACGATTATTATGAAATGCGTATTGCTTATTCCAATAATGGCAGTACAGACTATCTTATATATTGCTAATTCAATGGATGCCGCAATCAGTAGTGATATTTTTCGTTATACTTCATTTGAAATTGTTATATTTCTTTGTATATCGTCGTTATGTCCTCTATTCGAAGAATTGCACTAATTTTTGAATCTAGAATTTATTTTTCGTATATTTTATTGTCTGCTGAATTTTTTAAAATTATTTTTTAATGTCTTCGGTTTGGAGTAAAGAGGCATTCAACAGAAAAACGGGCTTTTGAAATTGTCGGAAGAAGCATCATTTCACATTTTTTAGCATTAAATTCTTTAAATTATGCACCTTGTTGAAGAAATTCCATCACGATTTTATGCAGTGGGAGTTTTTTATAAAGATATTATTAATATTTCTAAGTGGTGTCATATGTATTTATTTGGAAGGCATCGTGATGTAGAATATTTTGATCTCAGTTACCGAATCGTGTGGTTTTAATAATTCTTACAAAGATTTCTTTTATATGTTCGCTTTAATTGGTAGCAACAAATATATCATTTACAAAATTTTTGTATTAAATGTTTGATAATTTGTATTTTATTCTTCTATTTCAATATTCGAATGCATCTGCAGTTGAAAGCAATGGTTCTTATTTGTTTCTGTTTAAAAAAAATACATTTTAAGTGTCGGTTTTTTATTTATTGAACCTAAAAGACGTACAGACTAGTTCTTTTTAGTAGCATTGCATTATATGCTACTGGAAAGGACTAGTAGAAAGTATTGAATGTTGCCATCGATCTTGTAATTTACTGAGACCAGATCAGTGTCCATAAAATATGCTTTGATTTATAATTTTCTGTCTACGACTTTGAAATAATTCGTATAAAGTAGGAAAATGAATTTCTGTGATGTCAATCATCGGCCAAATAATGCCATGATTATTGTAATGTTAACTGTTTTATCCTTTCTCTAAATCTCATAAAAATATTTAATATTTATGTATGATCATAATTATTTTTTGAAAAACAGAAAGTATAAACCTTTCCTACACCCATAGGATAAATTAATATTTATTTGTTGGTTATTTATTTTATCAGTTATTTGTTATGATTGCGTACTGTTGCTTTATTTTCAAATACTGTTTTCGTCATTGTTTACATGTTACCTATTTTGAAATTAATTTTTCTTTACTGTTAAATGTAAAACAGAAAGAAATTGTAAAAAATAAGTAATAAACTAAAATTTCATAAATAAAAAAAAAAATTGGCTGTGGGTGAATTCCCCCCCCCCCTCATTACTTAAGAAATCTAAAACTTTTTTTTTTTTTTATGAAATGTCTTTGGCATTGATATAGAAAAAAGCAAGGAAAGAAAAAGCATTATACATATCGAAAATTATTCAAGATTATTCGGGCTAAAAACAGTTTCCAGATAAGTAATTAAAAGACAGTTTGCGATAACTGAGGACCTTGACACATTATTAGAAAAGATATTTTTGTTAGGCTCAATTTTGTCGCTTTGTTTCGTGGTGACACCAGCTCTTTGACCTCTAAAGCAGGTGAATTATTTCCCTTCTAGCACTTTAAACCGGGTTTTTGGGTGTTGGAATATATCGTAGGTAGCAAATATAGTTATTCTTGCATTGAGAAGTTTTCTTTTCTTTGTTATTATAATTTTTGCATGCGTTGTTAATCTTTCCGTTTACTAAACCTTCTAGTTTACGTAGCTGAGGAAAGGCAAAAGAAAAATATTCCAGTTCACAGCCATATTAATTACGACCTATTGAAAGATTTAGTGTTGTAAGCAATGTTGTTCCATAATTTGAATTGAACGAGCGGAGATCCAGGATTTAACCGCTAAATTGTTTTATTTTCTTTACTTTCTAATAAGATGGCACCGGGAATAAGACGGGAAAATTTTCGTATTTTGATACAAATGGAAATCCATTGATTACTTATCTATGTATTAGAAGTAATTATAATATTGAGTTATAATCGTTATGAATGGTTTATTTTTTGCTTACAACTATTAAAATTCGATAAATCAATGCACGTATAGCACTCGGGCAAAATATTTAAGCGGTTAAGAATAATGTAGTGTTTCTTTTTTTTATAATAATATGTTTATTTAAAATATTTTTAAATACTATAATAAATTGGTTTTTGATATTACCAGAGGTTTTTGTTGTTGTTGTTTTGGTATGTCAGTTGTTTTTTGGTGTGCTAATGTACCATAACAGTAACATTAAACACGCGTTCATAATAACATTGTTGAATGCTGTTCTCCCTTGTTTCGTTAACTTTTCTGCCAATTATCTGTATATTATGTGTTAAAATATTATAATTAATTGATAAATGTTGAGAATTCTTTTCTCTGTGATTTTTAGGTACTTTATTTTATAACTTTTAGTAGCATTCAAAATGCGTGCAAGCATAAATTAGAATATAATAGTTAAAATTTTTTTCACTGTTTTCTTTCTGTTTCTCTTAATTTATAATTTATAAAAAAAGAAAAATGAGGCCGATTATAGTGCAGATTTTACTCTCGGAATAATTTTTTAAACCTTCCTATGTGTTTCGTCTTGAAAAGCATGTTCTATATATTGCCTTTTTAGATAGGTTTTTCTAAAGTGTTTATGGAAAAATGAGAATATTGATGAATTAGAAAATTTGGATCAATATATACGTTTACAAAACTTTTGAGCTCATAACTTATTTTATGTGTTCAAAAGTATTGCGTTACTTCACATAAACTAAATTTCGTCACTTAACAAGCCAAACCATCGGTTTCATTTTTTCGAATTCTGCAATAGGATGAAAAAACTGAACACGAGACAGCATGTTCATGTCTTAAAAAGGCTGCGATGGCTTGGTGGTAAAGTCTCGGCTTCAGAGCTGGAGGGTTTCAGGTTCGAGACTCGATTCCACCGGAGAATCCTCGCCTAAGGGGGTCTTTTGCGCTTTAAATCTTTCAGGCCAAACGTCCTCCAGTTGGTGTGGTGCAGCCTGGAGAGGGGGGTGCCAGCTCAGGTGCCGGTCTCGGCATCTGACCGTAGCTCATAATTACGAGGTCCGTCTCAAAAGAAGCAGTATTGCTTTACAATGGGACGTTAATATAACTAAACTAAATTTGAACACAAGCTTTGCAATGTAATATTATAAACATAATGAGGCCCTGCAATAGTTCATGAGTATCCTAACTTTTCAAATTCTTGGGTACAGTAAATTGGGTCAGTTCACGGTCACGTGCCATGTACCAAACAAATCTCTTCTGTTCAATTCTTATACGCATATAGGGATGTCTGCCGTTAATATAACTAAACTAAACTATCATGCCTTAAAAATAAAAATGGCAGAAATATGAGTTATTGGTTGCGAAAAATTTAGTTCCATCTTTCTCATAAATATTTTGAAATTTGTGATAGATGTTATTGCTTGCTAAGTGATTATTTACCATCAATAATACCACGGAAAAAATTATGGTAAAATTTGACCTTTGTTCTTTCTTGTGATATATATGTCATTTTGATATTTTTTAATCGGTTAATAAAATGGAACGCTATAAATTCCTCATTGTTAAAAAGAGTGAGAAAAACGATACAATACTATTGAACAGATGTATATTTTATGCTGCAAATTGTAGCGTGTGTTTTATCTGGAAATGTATTATAAATCATTCGTAAAGAGACTTTTCCGAATACGTAAAGGGCCGCGGTGGTCTGGTGGTCAGGTCTCGGCTTCGGAACCGGAGGGTTTCAAGTTCGAGACTCGATTCCACCGAAGAACCGTGGTGTGAGGGGGTCTCTTGCACGTTAAATCTGTCAGGCCAAACGTCCTCCCGCTGGTGTGGCGTGGTGTGGAGAGGGGGGTGCCAGTTCAGGTGTCGTCCTCGTCATCTGACCGTGGTTCAAAATGACGAGGTCCGTCCCAAAATAGCCCTCGTGTTGCTTTAAAACGGGACGTTAATATAACTAAACTAATACTAAACAAAACTAAACCGAATACGTAAAATGACTTTTATTAACGTGGAGATGGTTGTATTCTAAGTAGAATTGTAATGCATTAGCTAATTAAAATACATGCCTTCAATCTCTCATTAATCAGTAATTTTATTTATTAGTTATTGGCTTACTTTTAATAAATATATTTTTTTTTAACATTGAATGTTATTATTTCTTTAAAAAGTAGTTCAGGGAAAAGTGCCAGACGAGTTAACCTATTTAAAAGAACTGTGGGTTGGAAAACAACAACAACAAAGGTAATCAAAAGTTTTAAGCAAAATGTATTCTCTTGAAGTTTTTAAAAACAGAGAAATTATTTTGTTGAAGTTAATTTGATATTCCTTTTGTATTATTTCTATGCATTCCTTTACGATTCTAAGTTTCATTTCTACGGTAACAATTTTCAACTTTTCTGTAAATGTAAAATTTTTTTAAAATATTGAGCTTGAGTAATTTTTTTGATAATTCAAATTCTTTCACTGTGTTAAATAATCTAATTACTATTCGAATCACTTTAATATATTTAAAAATGGAAGTACTGTGGATTCTGTAAAATACGGTTGATTCGTTTGAACGTAACGAAAAACCCATTATACATGGCATGCATTATCATATGAATTTATTTCTGTTCTAATATGACTCTTGATTGTTATTGCATTATTTATTAGATATTACCGTTTTTTAATTTTTGCTTGTTTTTTTTAAACAAACAAAACCCTCTTATGAAAGGGCTAACATGGAATTATTCATCTCATTGTATAAACATTTGTTACAATTGTCGCATTTCGTTATGCAAAAACTCTTTATATAAAATTCATTTCATTCTATTAAAAATGAGATTTTTCGAAATTTTAAAATCTTGTAAAAATTTGTATCATTGCTGCATTTTCATCTATTTTATTTTCATACAAGCACGTGCTAAAAATTACATTTTTATATGTTTAATTTGCAATATTTATTTATTTATTAATTTGACTTTTTGTCAACATGATGGCAACATATTGATAAAAGATAATTTTTTTCCCTTTCACTTGTAACGTGCTCGTGCAGATTAAATTTTTTTGTTTTGTCCAAAATATATTGTTGAAAAATATAGTTCAAATATGTCTTTAAACATTCGTTAAAAATATAAGCTTAAGTTGTATGTTAACATACTGATACCATTAGAAAGCTGATTTTTTATCTTTAATTTGATATAAAAATCATGTTTGTGCGATAATATTTTCGGACGTTATTGCGAAAAAACGTCCAAATTTTGCTTAATTTTTAATTAAATCAAATTGTTATGAAAAATTCGAAAAAAGGGGCTCCGAGGTGCACATTCCCGACCTCCAAAGTATACATGTACCAAATTTGGTATCTGTAGGTCCAACGGTCTGGCCTGTAGTGCGCCAACACACACACACACACACACACACACACACACACACACACACACACTTTCAGCTACAGTTTCAATAAAGAGTCTTTAAAAAGACAACGTGATAACGTGATATTTGACACACGCTATGTCCAGATTAGCTTTCACTTTATTTGTTTTCATTCTTGTTTTATTCTTTTGTCTTAAGAAAGAAAGGACAATTTCTTAGAACCTCCTAATATTTTATTGCTGCCTTTTGTGTTATTCTTGGATGGAATGTTGCATTTGATAATAGGGTTCTTGTAAGAAAGAATGAGATATTTGCTATTCAGTATCTTGTATAGAATTACTTGTATGTAATAAAGCGATGGGTTTTTTTTTAACTATTGAAATAAAAAGTTTTAATTTTAAACTGCGTGCAACTGTAAATGCATGAATAACGGCAAGAGTAATATGTTGAATGTACCTTTAAATTTCATGGAATAATACGCTACATGTTTATTTTTAATTTTAAATATACCAATAATCTAAGATGCTTTTAGTTTTTTCGGATTCGCGACCTCTTTTCGAATGATAGCTTCGGTGACATCAATTTCATCGAAAAATTTCGCCGCCTCCATTTACCGGAATTAAAAAAAAATTATCATAAAATTAATGCGCGTTAAATTAGTATATACTTAAAAATTTTGGAATTATGTTTAAATGAAAAAAAAAAACATTTTTTTTATTCCTGTAGAACACCAAATATGTTGTTCCGTTTGGATTGTGTTCAAGGGGGGATAACACCAGTTCAAACCAAGAGATAAGGGAAAGCGGAGTGCAGTAACTTCTGAGGGTGAAAACCCCTGAGCACAGAAGTCTGTCTTCTGGCTCATATGAAGATACACACTCGCTTGCGAAACCCCATTGGGTCTCTTTCACACACCTCACAAATAGAACACAGGGTGAAGAACAACCATGCCCGAACCAGGACTTGAACTCGGGTTGCCCAGATCACGAAGAAGACGCGCTACCCTAGTACTGGACGCCGGCTTGTAAGAACAACCTTGCACGAACCAGAACTCGGGTCGCCCAGATCACGGAGAAGACACGCTACCCTAGTACAGGACGCCGGCTTGTAAGATCAACCATGCACGAACCTGGGACGTCCAGATAACGAGAAGACGCGCTGTTCTTATGCTAAGAATCCGGCAGAACACCAAATATTCAGATTAATTGGAACCGAACCCGACTCATATAGTTGAATATTCGAATAATTGACGAAATAGAGTATTTCTTGAGTGGGGACGACGACTATTTAAAATGTATTAATTTATAATAGTTGGAAAAACTCAAAAGTCAATTGTTTTTTTCCAAGTCAACTATTTCTACTCGTTTTTATTCAAGGCGATTTTGTTTACGGGTTGCTTCCCCTCCCAATATAATTCGGATAATTAGCATTGGAATTATAATAAGAAAGAATTAATAATTTTATCTGTTTCGGATAAAAGAAATTCTACTTCAAATATGTTTTTACGCCGGGGGATTTTGTTTGTTGCTCCACCTTTCCGAAAGCGGTTTGAATAGTTAAGCTCGAATCTGTTTTCATTTAAAATTATTTCGTTTTATGATTATTTCATATAATTTTTGAAGAATTGTAAGAAAACGCCTTTAAAAATTTTGCAATCTGATTTGCGACACATTAGGATTTAGAAGCTCATTTATACAATCACTGTTTACTTCGTCTCCGGACATAGAAGGTTTTTATCGTGTTTTATCTGTTTGATTTTGAAATTCATATCCCTATTATCATTCGCAGAAAACTGAAGTATTTATCTCCATTTAAAATTATATCAATACATGGTGTATTAAATTAATATTTCATGTATTAAATGTTCTATTCAGTATTTCAAATTTTTTTTTTTAAAATAAAGTGCAGTTTTTTCATGGAACTAATTTTATACAACGAAAAACAGCTCTAGTGAAAAAATGCTGCCTGCCAACTTCGAAATTGTAGTTATTCTTTTTTGCATACTGGTTTCTATTCATTTTGTGAATGTCCTGAAAAGTAAGAAGGAAAAATAAATAAATAAAGGCGTTCCATTGATGATTAGAATGCTATTCCATTCCTTCAACTGCACCGGAATGCCATCAAAAATGTACCCTGTAACTTGTTTTATGTTCGCTCATGTGTCACGAAAGAAAAAGGTAATATTTTAAGTATTTTCTCTCTTCATGAATCAGGGAAGGAGAAAAAAGAAAAATGAACATAAAATATTTTCGCAGGTGTTTTTTTGGTAATTTCATCTTCCTAGAATGGTTTCTACTCCACACGTAATATAATTGTCTCAACTGAAGCGTGCTGTTGAGTTGACCTGCAACAGCAAGTGCCCAATTAACCGAAAGATACTTGCGTTTCACTTGCTGGTGCAGGAACGTAAATTACGTTTGAAAGAAATCGGATGTCCGAAACGTGGTTAGATGAAGCTCATTGCTGGAAAAAACTGCATAGATTTCTCTAACGCATAGCGAATGTTACTTAGACCATGGAGATAAGTTAGTATGGGTTGGTCCTTTCCATCTTCTGGTTTGAAAACTTTGTCGTTCGTTTCGTAAAGCACTAAATTCTTACGAATTAGGTTGACGATTTTTCGCCTCGTTTTTTTTGCAAAACCTGTTAATGAGTTCCTAATAACAGCGGTTTAATGAATCCATCTAGGGAAAAAAATCAAAACAAAGCAAGGGGAAAAAACTATTTCGGTCATGAAAAACTAGTCCTTTGTGTGAATTTACCTCTTTAAATACCGTTCTAATTTCCCATGAAAGAAGCTTAACGAATGCGTTCTCAAGTTATAGATGAAAGCATGTTCTGAATGATTGGTTTATTAACCGAATTTAGAAGTAGTTTATAAATGAGCTTTTTTTTTTTTTTAAAAAAAAAGTATGAAACGCATTAGATCGACGCGCTTCTGCAAAACGCTAAAAGAAGTTCGTTTAGTAAAATCTTAGTCAAATATTTGGATTTTCCTAGTAAAGGTTCAAATTTCATATCAACGTGAAGGAATTCGATTATTTCTAAAATATGTTTTTTTGTAATGAATTTTAAATTTTCTTGATCGCCCCCCCCCCCCCCCCCCTCCTCCTGTTCATAAAGCTTTATCTATTCCATTTCGATTAGAAAATTTTGTCGTGACTCCGAAATTGAACAAAACGAAGCATTGATTGAGTGGTGATTGCATATTTAAACAATTTTTCTGTTTCCTTAATTAGGCAACATTTTCAAACAAAACCGTTAAACTAGCGGATATTCTTAAAATCGCGAATATAAAATAAAAATCCTTAATCTATTTGATAAATATTTTACAATCTGGCATTTTATTTTATTCTTGTGTATTGTGAAAAAAATATGTGCAATTTATACATTCTAAATATATTAAGAAAATTCATCAGTTTTATAGCAAATTAGAAGTAATGCCTAAACACGAATAATTTTTCACTATGAGAACAATTGTAAAATATGTGATCTATTTGTCATTGTGCTTAAAAAATAAAATCATGTAAAAGCATTTAAAAAAAAATCCCACTTTGATAAATACTTTGACTTTGATGATACTTTGCACTATACAAAATAATGCAGCCTTAGAAAATGCTCTTTCGAATTCCATATTTATTGACTTGATAATTAAAGAAGCGCGCACTGTTTGAATGTTGCTAATTAAAGATGCATACACTGATTCACATATATGCTGTTGAAAATACTCGAGTTCTATTTTAACGTTTTAATCATTATATGTCAGAGCTGGATTACATAATGGTTGGAGTAGCGATCGCTCCACAGCGTTAAGTGCAATTTATATTTATGAACCGTAATTAACTGTGAAAGATAACTGTTGTAAGTTAAAATTCTCAATTTATCTGTATTATAGTCCCTTCAAATGTATTAATGTTGAAATATCCGAAGAGAGAGAGTTTGAAATGCGAAAGATGAAGGATTAAATAATTATACATTAGATATTGAAGTATATGTTATCCAGTTTATAGTTCTGACCTCTTAAGAAAATGCGTGTCTAAATTGTGTTGCAAAAATTTAGCAATGACGAGTATACTAGTCAAACACAGAGTATGTGTAATATAAAATTATGTTGTAGTGAAAAAACTTTTTTTATTATTTTTTAATTTTAGTAATCGCATTTTTTATTTACTTAACATACATTTTTAGCATATGAGAGAAAAGAAGCATAAAAAAAATGGATGGCTAATATAATGCTGCGATACATTTAAGAAAAACAATTAATTTTATGTGCTTGTTTTTTTAACAATTATTATTAATAATCTTTTATTTGTTCCTTTGATTTCGACTTGGCCGCAAAATATTTTAAACATCTTGAAATTTACGAATATGTTTGAGTTTTTTCTAAAATTGCAAATTGTCACTACTTTTTACGCATAACGAATAGAGTCATAATGCTAAATATTGTGCTTTTTTCATGACGTATACTCGTCAAAAACAGTTTACTAGCCGTGGGCGAGTTTTCACTACTCTAATATTTTTCACTACTCTCTTATTTATTATTTGAAAGAAATAGTTTTGCGTATTTGCTAACAAGAAGGGGGAAAGACCATGAAAGAAAGAAATACTGTTATATTATCCTTACTTGAAATAGCACGATACTAATTTCCATTACAATAATCACAACTGCGACATTGTGCTTGTGCTGACTGACTTGTTTGTTCTTTGATGGAGCTTTTTTTTTTCACCTGCGTGGAAAATAAAAGATGAAAATAAAAATCATATTGCACTTTTAAAAGACTGGTGTTACTTACACCCGGCCTTTTGTGTGTGACTTGAACTTTATTATCTTGTATACGAGTCCAGTCGAGAAAATGCAATATATTTATTTAAAAAGAAGCAGACAATTGCTTTACTGTTTTAAGAATTTCAAAAAAAAAAAAATCCTCTCAAGTTTAGCTGTATTTATATCCTATTCGTTTTCACATTTTTTTTCGCTGCTTTTGCAAACATATCAATAAAATAGATGGATTTAATCAAATAAAGTATTTTGGAATTGGTTATGACTAAATATCTCCTCCGTGCTAGGCTTTTTAAGTACTTTATGGCAGAGTTCATTTCTTCACAGTGGAACTGTTTGCAACAGCATAGTCTGTTTGTTGCATTGTCTTTATATTTTCGTAATGGTGATGTATTTTGACCATGTTTAATTTGTTTAATGTATTACCTTTACTGCCAATGACACGATTTCAGTGGCTGGCAATAAAGAAATCAACAATATCACAAACATAAATGTTATGACTAAAATGCTAAGAATCTGCTGAATTGTTCTTTATCATTAACAAAAACTTAACATTTTAAAAGTTAATCTCGGTAATTTATAGCTAGAATTATCAACTGGAATTCTTAAAAGATAGTCAAAATTATCGCGTGGAAAATCATGTCATCCTATTGCTGTATTCATCTACCTAATTTTTGATTCTAAATAATGTCTAGATTCTGCCTCATTTACGTGTCTATACAACTTCTTGTATACAGCCGACCACCTCGCCACCACTGAATGTAGCAGTATCGACACGTGTCTATACAACTGACGGGAAAATCATTTAGTTGTTGAACAGATTATTCCTTTATTATAGAAACCATTTTGACGTAAATATATTTATTTCTTCTATGTAAATCTATTTATCAACATGCAAGCTTGCAAAACGGAATCTTAAAAAGAAAATAGCTGAAAAATCCTCTTAACAAGACTTACCTGTCAAAAATTGTTTTATTTATTTACTTTTCTTGAAAAATTCTCTAGCATGCTCTACCATCTTTATCCTTCTTACTTTTTTCAAGTTTATTTCGAACAATTTTAGGACAAGGGGTTAGATATAGCGTATCCTAGGAGCAAAAGCAGTGCATCTTGTTAGTGGAAGAGGTGGATTATGGAAAACTTTTACTTCGTGCTTTTGATAGCAAATTTTGTCTCATCTGAAGTGCGGTATTATTTTTAAGAATATATCTTGGTTTTTAAGTTTTGTCTATACAAATTCTCCTGAAAGAAATATTGAGTTTGACAGATTTCGTCTTAAACCATGAACTTGTATAAACTTGTCAAGGACATTTTACGTCTGTCTTCTCATATGTTGTCATTGTCTTCTCATACGTTAATTATTCAATCACGTTATGGCAGAGTGTAGCATTTCCTCTTATCCCTCCCCTCTCAACGCATTGTATTCTGCATGTGATTATATACAGTTTCACCATTTCCTCTAATTTTTTTAATGTAACTGGTTTGTTAGAGGGTTTGATTATTTTTGAGATTTCTAGACTGATAAAACAAGTAGTTCTTTATAAAGTTTCCCCTTTTTAAAATCATGGCCTTACTCATTAGGCTCATTATTTGAAAACCTGTTTTAAACTGTCTTACATATAAAGAAAACTTTCAAATAAAAGCTTTTAAGTCAAGGTATATCTATTTTTAAAAGTCTGAATTGATTCACATGGCGTCTTAGTCATTTGAGGAACATATAACTTTTAATTTTTCCGTATCTTTCACTGTGCTGTGTCATCTTGACTTTTGGATTAGTTTATTTTGCTTTAGTTATGCTTAACGACCCACTTTCAGGCAACGCGAAGGCTATTTTTGAACAAACCTCATTAATTTGAACCGATGTGAGGATGACTAGATGCCCTCACTACCACCACCATTTCCTGACAAGCCCCTTGCATCAAAGGGAGAGCGTTTGACCTTCGATGTTAGATTCAATGTGCATTAGGTTCACATAGATGGAGTAATAGAATTTTGATCTCGGGATCCTCCATTCCTAAACTGAGACTTTTCACCAATCGTAATGTTTGGAATCGTATTGCACAAGATACTCGTTGTGGATTGCAAAATTAAATTGACTTTAGTTTGACTTTTATCCTGTGAACATTAATTGGCTACATTAGGCAAATGTTGTGTGGAGTTCATAAATTTCAAACTGCATAAAACTCCACCATTCGTTTCAATTGAAATTGATCAATTTAAAGTTATCATTTCATTATTAATTAATTAATACTTACTTTTATTTAATCATACTTTCAAAGTTTCTTAGGATTCCATTATTTGGATTTTATGTGTTTCAGTCATATAGGTTAATTGATTAAAACTGGAATACTAACCAATTTGAATACTAGTTTTGTACGTTTTTCAAAAGATAAGAGGTCATGTATGTATATATTTTTCTCAAATTATTTTGTAAAATTTATTATTTTTTAGCTTAATATATCCTTGATAGTTGAAATTTGTTCAGTAAAGAAAAAGTCTCAGTGCTGTCGAATCTATTTTTGCCTCTTGGCTAATTATTAAAATTATTCGTGTTTTTATCTTATTTTTTCCTATTTGAATATTCTGAATGCGGATCACTCTTTACAAGTTTAAGCTGAGGAGTGACTGTTTATGAAGAGTTCAACGATTGTGGTGTTATAACGAGAAAAGCATTTTTTTTTCATAGTTTAGAATTTTTATCCCGAAGTGTTTCAGAGCACATGGACATTTTTATTAGTGAAGGTCATAATAATTATCTACTGAAATAACAACAAAAAAAATACATACAATAGCTGTATGTTAAACAATGTTATAATTATGTGTTCTAAGACTTCTCCATTAAAAGTAATCATTTTATTCATTGTTTTAACCTTTTTCGAAAAATTAAAAACAAAGACATATTCTCGGCATTTGAAACTCATTATTGTGACAACAACATCGAAAGTAGTCATATTTATCAGAAGTGTGTTGTTTTACGCATATGACACAGATATATTTTAATTTCCACTAAAAAAAATAAAAGCGCTGGGATGACAGATGGTGGAGAAGATATTTATTTTTTTATTGTGCATTACTTAGAGACATTATTCAATTTTGAATTAAAACAAAATAATTCCAATTCAAAAACATGATGTAAATCAATATCAATTAAAAAAGAAGAAAGAAAAGAAACTGAATAAGGAAGTTTGGAAAAACGTTCTAAATTCTCTTCGCAAGAACGTTTGTGTATCGCCTTTGTATGAATAAAACTATTCGTAAATGATAAACATGGATTCTGAAACGAACAATGTAACCTATACTAATATTAATTCTCAAAGTTTAAAATACTCCAAATCAGGGTTTCATTAACAATGACGCAATCTCTGAATGGATCCACTAAACCAGAAGGGGAGAGTGTTTTTGTCATTTCAACATAAGTAAACAAAGATAATTTAAGATATCTTGAATTTAAATATTTTAGGAAATTTTATTAGTAACTGTTCCCCCCCCCGCCCGTCTGGCTCGTAGTTGATAGTTTGTGCATTTTGTTTCACTTATATACAACTGTTTGGGGCCATTAACAAATTTTTGTGCATAAATGCAGTAGTGTTAATTCTTTATACCTCAGAAACAGTTTCGATTAGTGGATGTTCAAAAAAACTCTATTCTAAGCCTAACTGATGGAAATAAGCCTTAAGATATACATATTTTTTTCAAATAATGAATGCCTAATGTTCTTGAAAATATTAGACAGCAGTGGACAAATTAAATACTACATCTACCACCAGTAACTGATCTCGGATAGGCCCCATCGACCCTTGGTAACTAGTGCGAGATCTACAAAGGTGCTGTCAACTCAAAATCTGGATTGCTGGATGTCGGTTCATATAGTATAACCATCTGTCCACCAATCAAAAGTACGATGTCTGACTGCTATAAATATCGAGTAATTTGTAACAGGATATCAATCTGTCGTATGTTATATAGTATTTTAGGATACATCAAACGCACGCGCACACAAAGTTATTGATACTGCTGCAGTTTGAATCATTCCTGTTCTTAACAAAATAGTATTTTGCAACTGAATATTATGGATAAGTCTTAATTTTCTTTTCTTGGCATTCAAGATATTGCAAAGCCTTTCTGTCACTTCGTTACTTCCACTTTTATTTAGGATTAAAAAATCCTAACAATTAACGCTGGTATTGAAAGAAACATAAATTGAAAATTAGGTCACGATTTCTCAAACTTCAATAATTGACAATTTTTCCATTTTTCTTAATAACCGTGTTCTTTAAGACAACCTTGATTGTTTAAGAAAAATGATGCTCCCATTTTCTCATCGATTCCTTCCTCAAGATTAAAACATTAACTTGCATGCTGTAATATGACATATATTGGCGATTTTGATTAATAGAAAGCTGCAAGAAAATCTACAGGTTTGTATAAACAAAGGAACAAAAAGATCTGAACCTCAAGGTGGAAAACTCAAACAAGGATTTATTTGGGTCACATCGAGCGTAGAATTAGGAGGTGTCAAAAGTTAAACCCATTGAAAGGCTCGAAACAGAACAATCCTACTTAAAACACGGATTTGAATTGTAATTCTATAAACAAGTTTCGTCCCTTGCATAAATAAATGCATATATACTCACTCTTTTGCCTTTATGATATTAACCTTTATGAGATGTTAACGGATATCTTAAATAAAGGAAGAGAAATCAATTGTTTAGCAACAACATTTGAATGAATAATCTAAACTCAATTTTACTAATGAAAAATTAATTCATAACAGTTAAGTTTTACGTTTAGGCACCTATTTGCAAACAGCTCTATCTCAGGTATGCCTTAGTTTTTTTTTTAATGGAATAAGATTTCTTAAATTTTCTGATGAAAAGGCTTATGCGAAAATAAAATATTTTATTTATATTGTTATGGAATTCGTGTTCTGTTTGATTTCAGAAGAATCAACATTCATTGGTGCCATCGGTTTTTGGATGTTCTGGCCAATTGGTACCTACAATTGATTTGGAAACGAAATTTTGTACTGTATGAGGAATTTCGATATTAATATCTGTCGTTTACAGAGGAAAGCTGGATCTCTTTGAATATAAGAGCAATCCATGACATTCGGAACACGGATTCCCTGAAACCCGTATTCTGTATCCATGTGAATTTCATCAGCTTTTTATTTCTATGAGATTCTTCAATATGAGTCCCAACATTTTTTTTAAAACTAAGTTTTTAAATTCAAACTGCTTTGTTTATTGTACTTATTAACCCCCCCCCCTCGTCTTGGGGAGATGCGAGTCATAAAGTTGCGATTGCTAAAGGATTAAGTTCTAGTAAAAATGGAATGAAAATTGGAGGCTTCAGGATTGTTTTATTGCTTAATTAGAAATATATACCTTTGGTCCTATAGATACAGATCTTAGAACTTTGCTAACCAAATCTAGTTCGTCAACATGTTTTATTAGGCTCCGCGTAAGGGACTTTAAAAAATAAATTCCGCAGTTAACGGGGTAAAGAGGGAACAAAATTATATGATAATCTTGAATTATGATGAAATGTCTAATACCATCGATATATTCTCAATCGTTTTTATTGCAGTTAATACTCTAAAACCACGAATTTTATATGTGAATGAGTTATTTTTAAATGTGAAATGCCTCCAGATTTAAGAAGGGATAATTATTTTAAATTTTAATGTTTTGACTATTCCGGTCCATCCTAGTTATTTCTAAAGCGTCGGAAAGAGATATAATTTTCAACTTTTTTCAGAAAATAAGTTATTGGTAACTGCGATTCAGATTGTCACTGTTGTTCTAGGAATTAATTTTTCCATTTTGGACAGGCAGACTAATTGAGAATTCTAGCAAGATGAGTATCTGTGAATTATCACGCTTCATTTCCGTAAACTAAAACCAGCATTGACCTTGAAATCTGCTAATAATCTCTCTACCCCCCCCCCCCTTTCCATTAAGATACGGAAAGTAATGTTTCGTATGCGCCTACGGGTAGAGATATTCTTTTCGTAAATCTTTATGAAAGTAGAAAGGAATTATACTCCTCCCAATTATAAAATTTTAATAAAGTGTTTTAATTTTTAAAAAAAATCTTTCTTTTTCTTTTCTTTCGTTCTTTCTTTTTGAAGTTAGCGCGTAGTTTAGAGGCTAAGGCGCATTGAATCACTATCAAGCTTAAAGGATCCTCAGAATCCAATCAGTTAATAATTAAATCAAAATTTTCGAAAAATGTATAGGAGAATTTAAAAACGACTTTGTATAGTTGTCTGTCAATCCCAAAACCTGATGTCATACCATATATATTCCGCAACATAATCAAGAATGTTTTTTTTTCCGCCACTAAACTCCACTAAATCAAATTAAATCAACCAAAAAAACCTCATGAAGTTCCTGGAGAGGACATCTATTTTCAGTATAATCTTTCACACCACATCCGAAATGAAAGTTTGGGAGGGGGATGAGCCATTTTCTTCAATCCAAACCGATTAAGTGTTACTTATAACTCTTCTGGTATGTGGGTTATAACTTAATGTACTACCACGTATTATACGTAGATCATACTTCCTAGCATTTAATCATACTTTCTTTTTCATGTCTGAGGTGTCCGGCGTAACTAGCTGGTGGAAAGACAGCTCGCTTCTTCCTTCAGGGTCGATTTCATAAATGTCTCACTAAACATAAATATCCCCGTCCTGGCCAATTAACGTTCTTCATTAACCCCGCATTGGTCTCCCAGCAGAGCAAAATTGTCTGTGTCATTTTCGCTGACGGCGGACGAGTAATTGGGCATTTTGCTGTTAGTTGCCTCTAACTATGTTCGAATTGAGTAATTGCGTTCGGTATTCGACGAAGAGCATTGCTATTTGGATAATGCATCTTTTTCTTGCTTTCTCTGATCTACTTATCGTTTGGCAATGGGTGGTCCATGGACTCATTCGGGAAATTCTTTAAGCATAAAATACAGACAACTTTCTGGGTTATTGGCCGCTGAATGCAAATGAACTAAATAGCCACTTCCTCTATTTAATTAATTACCTTTTTGAGGATGGTTAAAAATTCATATTAAAATTAATGAGTCACTTGCCGCTTTTGGCGACCAGCAGGTTTGCCGGCAAATTGATTACAAAAAATTTTAATTGAAACTTTCGTATGTAATTTAGTTTTAATGGCTCCTTCAGGAAAATATTTTTAAACTTCAAATTTTTATACTAATTAACTTGTATTATTTTGGTTGATGTTTAATTTTAGATAGGAAAGGAATTAAATTTTAATTAGTTATAATATACTTGCTAAATTGAAGCACGTTCGTAAAAACGTATATGGACAGAAGGAAGAATCTTCTTATTTTATGTTCTACAAAATATATTTTATTGTTTACGTAATATATCGAAGAATTATTCATTAAAATGTCTGTGATTCAGTGAAAAGAATAATATAAACGAACATTAATTTTTTTTTCTTCATTGATTGCTTCTGAAATTAAACGTTAGCTGTTGTTACCATAGTATTCAGGATTTTTATTCTTAAAAACATATGCGAACAGAAAGAAGAATATTTCATTATTTTATGTTCTACAAGTTATGTTTTACTATTTGCATATTATATTGGAAGAATTATTCAGTAGAATGTCCGTGAGTTAATAAAAAAGCAATATAAACGAACCTGAAATTTTTTATTCTTTAATCATTATTTCTGAAGTTAAACGTTAGCTATCATTGCCATTGTATTCTGCAAGTTTTTATAGAAGCCTGTTAAATATGCGAAGATAAGCTGAATCTTCATATCTTGATCGCAAAGAGTAAAAGAAAAACCAGGTTGAAATATTAGCAACAACATTGAAAATGATTTCGGTTTTGTTAACAATAATGATGATACTGATGTAAAATATACTTTAAGACGTCTTTCAAACTTAATTAAGTTTATAATAGAAATTTTATGGCATTAAATATAGCATCAACAAAAAGAAATATTTTCTTTTGGATTTTAAGATAGGGAAAATTTTATTTTTGTGTTATGATATGAAATATTAGTTATTCGAAATTATCACAGAAAAAAAAAGCCAAAAATTTCACTTAGTTGATCAAAGTTCTAGTTACAGTTT